>JADLZK010005187.1:0-16556 GCA_015847255.1 Hyparrhenia diplandra | reverse complement strand
CTGTTTGCGTCTTTGAGTTAGGGCCTGTTTGGTTCCCATGAGACTAGGGACTAGGGACTAATTTTTAGTCTCATTTAGTCCTAAATAACCAAACATAAGGGCTAAGGGACTAATTTTAGTCCCAATTTCACTTGTGACTCTTGGGAGGGCTAGTGACTAATTTTTATCCCTATTGTCTACAGTCCCTAGTCCCTCCATCCGAACATGCCCTTAGTCCAATCACTAAAAGCATAAGTAAAATAGCACACTTATTAGGTTCACATTCTCTAAATTAGTTAAAACCCTTTGAAAGGTACGACACTTATATAAAAGATATATTATATATTATATATTTATGTTCAGTGTTTAATGTTGAAAAAGTTTTCTCATGTAACTGTAAAACCGTATCATTGTTTTTTGACAAATCCCCTTAGTATAGATCAAGTTCAGTTGTACTTATGTCATAGGTATCTCGATGACATATTTTTGATATACATTATTAAGGACACACCATGGAAAAAAACCGGCGGGACAGACTTTGACAATAACTTGTTTTATTTGTGTCGCTATGCCACAGTATAACTGCTTCGCTGACATTATAAATGCTAAGTTGCATATCTTAGCATTTTAAATAGCGGCGCTTATTCCAACAAGCTGCTTTTGGGTACCAATTGGTATTTTGGATAATTTTAATTAGCTATCGTTTGCTACTAGGTATTTTGGGTAATTAAACTTTCATGAACCATGTTCTAATGTCATATTGGTATTTGGTAATGTTATTTCTAGACTTTGTGAAAATTTTAAACACATTTGTGTTCATCAAGTTCATATTTTCCATGTTTTTGCATCACTACGGTTTTTTTCATTACAAAAATTTATCTATCATTGCAGCAAATGGTGTTAGTTGCCTATTTTACCATGGTAAATAACACACTAGCATATTGTTGAACAAGTTTGATTCCATCTATATCGGTTCGAAAGGACCAATGGTTAGAGGGTGGGTGAATAGCCTTGAAAATCCAATCAAAGACACGCTTCATGGTGGTTAGTAAATAAAAACGGGCGGCTTAATTTTGGCGCTAACCTACCGCCGATCGCTCGGACGGGCTCACCCGTAGGTGGCAGCTAGGGGCAGCTCGGGGCGGCGTGCCGCAGCAAGCGGGCGCGCGCAGCGAGAGCAAGGGCAATGGGTGCCAAGCTAGGGCAGGAGAGTAGGGGCGTGTATGTACGCTGAGAGAGAGAGAGAGGGTGAGAGGAGGAGAGCAGGAGAGAGAGGACAGATCCATTACATCTCTTGTATTTATAGCCGTCCTCATGGAATCCTTGACTCCTGCAACCAAATCCAGGGAGACCCCTGGTTACTAGTTTTGATATTGCTTTGAGCTTTCAAATGTACTTGATGATAAGCGAAATTACAAAATGGTGTGAGTACTAATATGGTCTTGTGGTTGACAACTATAAACATTCTTTTGGTATTGCATAAGGAAAGCGCCGCAGCAGCTACTTCAATGTACGAGAGAGAAAGTTTCTTTCACCAAGTTATCGATAAACACTACTACTAAATTGACATTCCTACCTCTTCAAAAAGATGCGCTAAGTATGAAGCTCGGGCCCCTTTTCTTACTTAGCATATTTCTAAGAATTTACGCCCCAAAACATTTTCAAATTCAATTGTCGCCTCAGACATCGAGAGCCTTACATATAGGTTCCTATTTTCCCTTGCTATTTTGTTGGGGATCTAACTTTGATTTTAAAAATCTTTTCCTTTCAAACTTTGAAGTTGCGTGATTACTTCAAACAACTTGGGGAAAAAAGTCAAAGAACTAGAAGGAGTTACATTTAAGGTGGTTTCTCAGACATCACTTCGCTAATTCACAAAACAAAGACCCAGCAGCCATCAACGACCGTGCTTCAAGCCGGGTCAAAAGTTATCAACTTCAAATTTCGCAAATAAAGGAGAAAAGACTAGAAGAAATAGAAAAATCGTCACAAGATAAGGGGAACAAACTTCGTTGAGAAAATCAGAATGTAGACATTCATTTTTAAATTTGTAGTTTTCGCGACCATTACTAAAGTCGTGGGTCCCCTTTATGTACTTCACCGACATCCTTTGTAAAAGCTATGTTGAATGGCCAATTTGTAAACCATATCTTCATCGTAATAAAAGTGTTGTCTTTGGAGCATTCACCAACATCTTGAGTGCCTCAATCGCTTGTGTGTGCAAATCCATTTCCACCACACCCACCACCAAGAATCATGGCAAGACCACCCAAGAACAAAAGCAAAGAAGTCCCTACCTAAGAACGAATAGAGTGGACTTGGCATTACGTTTAAAAAAAGCAAGAAATTTGAAAAGAACTAGTGAAAGAGTTAAACGTAAAACGTGTAAAGAGCTCGTGAGCTTGCAAAGCTAGAACCGTAGAAAAAGTATTCCCAAAACAAAAGAATAGAGGAAAGCCGGCAAAAGATTAGAAGGCTGAACTTAAGAACTCAATAACCAAGAAGATGAAGTTACAATCACAGATGAACCAAGCTCAAGAAAAGATCAGAAAAAATTGGCAATCATAATTGACCCTCGCACTCCATGGTCTATAGATCCGCACTGGCAAATGGGCCAAAAGGGTTTCAAGTTCACCGTAATACCAACATACGGCTTTCGAATATCTCAAGACAATTTCATGAGTTTTGAAGCTGCGCTGAATCGAGGAGATGACAAAACTCGAGGAGGAGTATAATGGCAATGAAAGTGGGTCAAAACGCCGCTCCTCGAAAGTCGAAAAGCAACAACCTTTTGCTAATTGATCCTCGAAATGAATCAGGGCTGACAAGTTTATGACCGCTGGACATCAAACAATACCCAAAGGAGCCAATAATTCAATATTACAAGAGATTCATCCAAATGAAGACTCAAATTCAAACATAATGCATCTAAGTCGCCATAATTGCCGCGAATCGCAGGATTCTTAGGAGCCGACGCTTGTCTTCGTGATCTAAAAGAGAAACCAACAACTGTTGCTCAACCTCTATGAAGAGTTCCAAAAAATATGCAAGATCAAGACCCACTACGTAAAGAAAGATTGAAGAAAAATGCTCAGAAAACCAAGTTTAAGCCAAACAATCAATCCGTAATCTCCTCCTCACGAAACTTCTGATTTAAGACAATATCAATATCGCCCACCACTCGCAGATCAACCGACACAATGAGCAAAAGCCTGGACAACATTCAAATACAAAACAATCAGCCAAGCCAATACAACAACAAAGTGAATTCCCCCAACAATAACCAAAGGGGTGGGCTTTTAATCACAAGATTTGAGGAAAGAAGAATATTGAAACCCAAAGAGATGTACTTGCATTGTTCATGGCAAGGGGTCACACACCTCCAAGATGTGCACAATGGTAAAGAAAAAGCATTGACCAAGTTCAACAAGAGAAATAAATTGATGGAAAACCAAAGATCAATAAATCTCTTTTGTCTCAAGCAAGCTCTTCCTCGCAACCAAGCTTACTACAACCAAAACTACATCACTAGATAAGCCAGACCACCTCCACCTACGATTGTCAACCCCCGCAATGGCTCTCACAATGGGGACAAATGCAAACCTCAAACCCGGCCTCGAAGAAGAAAAATAAATACCGAACATTCAAAAATCACAATTCACCCCGCTTGTATCAACAAAGAAGTAGGGCGGATAATGACAATATATGAGGAAAACAAAGATAGAACATACAACAAACAATGAAAGAAGAAGAAATTACTAAGAGTTAACCTTCAATATCAATGGAAGGCCCATTCAAGAAAACAAGATGGTCACATCGTACCAATCATCTTTGGCTGCAACAAGACATGAAGCTCAAAAGATTATACACATAATATATGGATGCAATGGTCATCGAAGCTAACATTGATGGTTGGGATGTCACAAAATTTTGGTAGATGGAGGAAGTCAGCAGACATTATTCGCGATCAACCTTTAGATGCAATGCAAATCAAAAAGACTAAACTTTGGAAGAGCGTAATATCCACTAGCCCGCCGGTGGAAAAAAGGATAAACCAATTGGGAGAATTGTGCCCAGCCAAATTCGCTCAAAACTCATAACAATGCAAGAACAGCAAGTTGCATTTGATTTAGTTGAAATGCATAGTCAATACAATGCCATATTTGAAGAGGAAGTTTGAACATTTTTGAGGCAAGAATCAATTATTCATATCCATTGCATGAAAGTACCAAAGAATCAATGGTCCAATATCAATTCATGAAAATCCCCCTACGTAGCAAGAAACATTGAGAAAAAGATTCAACACCAAAGACAAAGAATCAGATATCAATCGAGAAAGCAAAGAAGATGAAGAAACAGAATGCGAAGTCCAAGAAAAAGAAAAACTCTCTACAAAGACGTATTACTGAAGAAAGTTTTACTAGATCCAATGATTGCATAAAAAAAGTAACCATCAGTAATAAGTTTAACCAAGGAGGAAGAAGATTTAGCTCATATCTTTTCTAAGAAGCAACCAAGATGTCTTCACCGGGTCACCTAAAAGATTTAGAACGAGTCAACAGGGACATTATTGAACACGTGCAAATGTTGATCCCAACTACAAGCCAAAAGAAGCAAAAAGTTCAGAAAAATTCCATAAGATCTAACAACAGCTAAGAAAAGTCAAGTACAAAGATTACTAGGATGCTTAAGGTCATAAGGGAAGTTCAATTTATGCAACATGGCTAGCCAACATAGTGATTGTAAAGAAAACAATGAAAAATGGAGAAACGTGCATAGATTCCAATGTGATTTGAACAAAGCTTTGTCCCGGCGACAACTTTCCTCTTCCAAGAATTTCACACTTTAGTAGACTCAAGCCAGTTTAAATTTAAAATGTTAAAAGTTTCCCCGGATTGCTTCCCGATATCATCAAATTTACATGAAAAAAGAAGATGAAGAAAAAACAAGCTTTATCACACCATTTGGGAAACATATTGTTTCCAAAAGAATGGCAGGGGGGCTCGCGAACGCCGGATCAAGTTTCATCGTAATGACCCCTGCGGGTCTTAAAAGATCAAATCGTGATAATCTTTTTAGCCTATATGTTGATGACATAATCATAAAAAAGCAAAGAAGCAATCTTAAGATCATATCAAAGATCTCAAAACAAACCTCCCAAAAATCTTCAAAAAATCAAAACCCTCAAGCTCAACCCTAAAAAGTGTATTCTTCAGAGTACAAAAAGGAAAGATTTTCCCGCATAGTTTCAGCAAAAGACATTGACCCAAATCTAGAAAAAATAAGAGCAAAATGGAAATAGAAGTTCCAAGAAAACATCAAGACATCCAAAAATTAACAACAGAAGGTTGGCTTTGCTAAACAGATTTATTTCAAAATCAGCGTAAAAGTTTTCCAATCTTTCGTTTGAAAGGATCGGGGTCAAACTTCGCCAAGGTAAGAGCAACAGAAGCATTTGAGGAAATAAAGAAGTACCTTCAAATCCAAAGCCAATAAACATTGTCAACTCCAAAACCCCGATCAAGAACTACTCTTATACATTTTCAAAGATCCCAGAAAGTCGAAGCTGCCAAGAGGCTGGTACAAGAAAGAGAAAAAGATCACACAAAGAAGCAAAGAGCCCATCTATTTTGTATCCTAAGCCTTATCCGATCAAAAGGTCTATTTATTCTTAAATAGAAAAATATAGCTTATGAAGTTCTCATAGCAACAAGAAAATTGAAACATTATTTCTAGCACACAAAAGTGATCACCAACAAGTCATCCACTCAAAGATGTATCGCAAAACAAGCATCATCATCGTGAAGACTTGGGAAATGGGGTAGCTGAAATTTCACAATATTTCAATCGAAGTTTGAAAAAAGAACCGCAATAAAATCTCTCGCAAGCAGCGTAATTTTATCACATATTGACCAAAGCACAAGTCCCCGCACCAAAAAGAAAATCAAGAGTGGACTCTTTCTTGTCAAGAATGGACAAATCTTAACTCGCGGATGGAGCATGGGGCCCTCGTAATGGAGTAGCCGCCACAATAACTTCGGCCCCGAGTCAAAATGAAATATGCCTAAAGATTCAATTTCATGCACAAACAACATCGCAGAAAAATATGAAGCAGCTTTTGTCAGTTTCGCAGCAAGAGCAATGGGAATTCAAAAATCTTGATCAAAACCGATTCTCAAGTCAGGCAGGCCATATTGGGAAAACTATAAAGCAAAAAGATCCGAACCGGGCGTAAGCACGAAACATAGGGACTCAAGAAAGACACTTTGAAGGGTTCACAAAGGCGGCGTATCTCAAGAACAAACAATGAAAACCCTCGATGAAATTAAAGCAAAGATCCCGAAAAGTAAAGTTGCTCCTGCATGTTTTATCACTAAGTACTATCAATCTTCAATCAAGGCAAAAATAAGAAACCAAAAGCACATTCACATTATTGAAAGCTTAAGATTGAGGTCATCCATAATAGCCTTTTTAAAGGGATTTTATGAAACCGTAAAAGCCAAGCTAAAAGAAATAAGAATGAAGCACAAAACAAGAAATTACAAACTCATCAATCCAATCAAATTTATTCAAGCATGGCATTTTGGAACCATTGCTCAAAATGCATATCAAGTTTAAGAAAGGCAAGGAATTGCTTCCCAAGAAATACACAAAGGAATATGTGGAAATCACGCAGCCAAGAGCCATAAGCAGAAAAGCATTTAGACAAGGGATTTTATTTACAACAAAATGTAAAGATCGCAAGGATATAGTAAAAACTCGCCACAATTGCCAAATCTTAGCAAGCAAATCAAATGCCCCTCGGCCAACCCAATCCAAAGACATAGAACCAACTTTGGCCACTCTCAGAAGATGGGGAATTGACATTATTGGAAAATCCTCCACCTAGTCAGCAAAGCAACTATCAATATGCTATTGTAGCAGCTTAAATATTTTACAAAGTGGATATAGAAGCCGCCACCATGCAAACATACAAGTTTGAAGAAGTTTCTAAAAAAACATAAATTTGTAGATTTGGAGTTCCCAAGACACATAACTTTGACAATGGAACATAATTTGATAGCAAGACTCACCAAATATCCATCAAATATCCACAATCAAAGCGAGTCATTGAAAAGAGCAAATGGAATAATATGTGAATATCAAAAACCCGTTAGTTTACCAAAAGGAAAAATGGGTCAAGAACTACCAAGAATCATATGGAGTCACAAACACAACCACAACAACAAGATCAACAAAGTTTTACCCTTCAAGTTATTAAGTGGAGATGAAGCAATGACACCTAAGAAATCCAATTTGAAGGCCCAAGGAGGAATGTGCAAAATGACAAGTTTAAGAAGACCAAGAAACAAGCAAAAGATTTGCTCAAGAGGAAAGAAATCAAGCGCTCTAAACTTGACAAAATATCGCAAGGAAGAAAACAAAATGCAAGTGGTACAATGGGGAAGGTGGTGAAAGAGAATTGCAAACTGTGAGACTTCGGCCCTCAAAAAGAAAAAGAAACGAAGACACGGCCAAGTAAATTTCAACAGTATGGGAAGGACCTTTTGTGGTAACAAACAAAACAGACAAGGATCATATCGCTTTGAAGAATCTAAAGGAGAAGAACTACCCATACATGGAACATCAAGGACCTTGTAAATACTATCCTTAGAAGTCTTGATCATTTTGTAAATATGTAAAAGTAGTTTTCTTATTTCAAAAGCAATTTTATTTTCAATAAGCGCCAGACCTCTATTTCCACCTAATCCAAATCCCCTGGAGGCAACAAATAGTGTGCCTTACCAAAATATCACAACAACACCACCAATGATTTTGTTCCGCCCCTTTTGTAAAATTAAGCATTGAATACATAGCTTGGCTTAAGCACTCTAACAAGATGACCAAATGGGAGACAAGAATGAAATAGTTCAAAAATAGAAGAAAAATACAGCGCTTTTAAATGAACAAACATTCACAAAACATACCCGCCCAAATGAACTAAAAAATCAACAACCCGAGGTAAGTATTCTATAATTAGATTTTGTTTCAATTTTCAAAACGATTCATGAAAAAAGATTCAAAATCAGCACTCCCTAGCTTCTAAAGAATCCATATATATTCAAGGGTTTCGAACACAAAATTAATACCCTTCTCATCATCATCAAGGGTATCACAGAACAAATATCCTATGCAGCTGTGGCCGAGAAAACCCTCAAGTAAGATTTATCAATTAAAAACTTTAACTTTAAAATTATATAACACACATTCAACAAGCCGCTTCAAATCTAGTCTTAAAAAACCTTCGCATGATGTAGCACAACTTAACAACTTTTACAAACTTCTTAACATGTTTTTTTCCCTTCCAAAAAACACCCCAAACAAAAAATCCGCCCAAAGATCCTCTCACTACAACATCATCGCCACGCGTTGCCTCAAGGGCCTCTTCATCCCTTACCGCCCAACTTAGCCTCCCTCCCTCGCTAAAGATTTCAAATCTCAATCTATTAAATCCAAAACGTAATAAGCAAGAAGATAACACAAAACAACCAAGAAACAAAAAGAGTAAAACAAGTAAAACAATCATACCCCTATTCATCTTTTCCATAACCTTCTCAAAAACACTCAATGCTTACTTTGGCACCAAAGATTTTCCCTTCAAAAATTAGCAACCTAAGAACCCAGTTCGAAGTTGAAATTCTCTTTAATAGTCAAATTGGAAAGTGGTAACTGCTTCAAAAATTCTTTGTACAAAGATCCCCGAAGCTTCGGCCATAAGATGCGCGAAGCAAGGCACCCAGTGGCATACATGACACTAGTATCCCTGTAAGTGTTAATCCACCACATGCAAATCTCGCTTTGGCTTCCAAGATAACCAACTAAAGAAAAGGATCGACTCATGTAACCCTCCCAAAGAAGGGTCTCTTGCCAGCACTTTAATCTATCACAAAAGCATTCTGCAAGGTCTCATGCCCTATTGAACTTCTAGTATAAAAAGCATCCATCCACCTCTTTCTTTGTCTTCTCAAGATATTCATTCTCCTTAGTGAGAGATAGTAATGGTATTCTTCACATGAAATCTCAACATCCTTTTCCTCTTTATAGTATCCATAGCACCATGGTACAATCCATCCATCGTGATGCCATTCATCAACAAAATTTCTTGCCTATATATTTCCTTTTTCTACCAATTGAAGCTTTCAAAGATTCAATTTCTTTCTAAAGAATCCTTTTCTCTAAGGCGCGACTGCACTGCACTATCCTCCAAAGACGTCATGTAAGACTTCACCGTAAAAGTGCCCCTACAAAAAAATGGAAATACCATAAAAAAAAAAAAAGAAGAAAAGACATAGCGTAAAACAAGCATAATAAAAAGAGACAAAGACAACAAAAAGTAAAGCAACAAGCATAATAAAGAGACAAAGACAACAAAAGTACCTTATCAATTAATCTAAACACCCTCAAGATCTCAGCAGTTTTTCCGATCCTTCTTAGCTAATTCAACCCTCACCATCAGAACATGGAATGCATCATCAATGCATTTTGACAGCAAAGCCTCGCCTTCTAAGATCACGCAAAAAGCTTCTCAAAGACTAACCCCGACAAAACTTATATATAAGCATCGTTAACTCCTCATCAATGCATAAAAGTTCAAAGCATCTTTAATAGATTTAGGGTTAACCTCTCATAACTTCTTTTAGCTATCTCTTCGTGCACTTCAGTGGCTTGCTTCCTCACCAACTTCTTTTAATCATCCCAACATTTACAGCCTTTTCCCTTGAAGCTTATAGAAGCATCCAAAAATAATCAATTCGAAAAAATAAAAATATAATAAATAAATATTATCAAATTTTTTCTTTTTACTTATAAAAAGGAAAAAATGTATAAAAAAAAAAAAAAAAAGAGCTTCACTAAGACTCTCACCAATATTCTCTCTTCGTAGGAATGCTGCACTTTACCCCGAAAATAACCAACACAAAAGAGTCGACAACGACTACCGGACAAGACAAGATCTTCATCAACAACATCATCAAAGTCATCGGGCCAGAATAAAAAAGCAGCTTTAGCCCCCTCCTCTCAAGAGATTTGTTAATAAATTTCCACAGTTTCTCGCTGGCCTTCTCGGTCCTCCTACCAACCAAAGAAACAATCTCTTCTAAGCAATTTCAGGCGGGGTTTTAAACTCGTAAGTAATCATCAACTTTCTCATCAAAGAATAAAGCATAAGTTTGGCAAGGGCTTATACCTTTCGCAAAAAGTTGTTCAAGATTTTTATCACTAACAAGAACATTCTCTTTATGAAGACAAATAACTTCGTGTTGCTCGTAAAACCACAAAGATTATCTTTTAGTTGCCATAACATCATCTCTTAGAAATTCCGGGGCTTGGTTCAAAGATCCATTTCTAGAGATTCAAAGAAAAGAAAAATTTTCCAAGAAATTGTAAGTATTTCTTCCTCTTTCAAACCCCGGCAGAGGCTTGAGTCATCAAAGGTAACGAGCAATAGCTATCAATTTAAGAATTCCCAATGTAATCACCGTAACAAGGACCTTAAAGTATCCCTAGAATTAGAGCTGTACCAAAGGAATGGTAGGACTCCTAAAAAAGCAAAATCTTTGGGGAAGAAGGGGTAAAGCAAAGTATTATCACTTGGAATATTTCCCGAGAAGAAACGCCAACAAAGACCCTTTTGAACCACCTTCGTAACTAATAACCAATAAGCTTCGCAAAATGAGGGGGCAAAGCGGAGTTAACATTTCGTGAGTCACACCAAGAGGGAGTAAAAAATGTGTAAAAAATTTTTCACCTCTAAGTCTCACAGAAATTCCCATCAAATCATCATCCAAGCCCTCCAAATCTCACAAGCTATCGAAAAGATCATAATGTAAAGCTAAGCCTTTTTGCCTCTTCACCAGAACAACCTTTCGCACTAGGCTTAGTAGAAGCCTTAGTAACTGGTTTGGTAGAAGTAGAAGTTTCATTTAGCTTCCTCTTCGTCCCTCTTAGAATCCTTTTTCCTTTTTCTTATCATCGAAACTTTCTTGTCATCTTTGGAACGAGCATAAGCTAGTGGGTGGGACGAGTCTTATAGGTAATATGGCCAACTTCAAAAAACACGATTCAATTCCATTACATAATCACTACCAATAATCTCGTCCATAGAAGTCCTTTCCTTTTGATGTACTTACCAAGCAGCCACAAAGCCTTCTCGACTCAACAAAGACCAACATAATCTTCATCATTTGTAAATTCAAAGTTTCACAATATTCCCGATCCGATACTTATAAATTTTTCCTCAAACTCTTTTTGGTATCAAAGTTTAACAATGTTCCACCCACCCACGACTAATTGGCCAAACTCGAAGCATTGTATTCTTCAACCAAATCACCGTGCCCTTGAAGGGAGGCAAATGAGTTTGAATGCCTTTTTTAAACACTCACTAGCATTCTTAGTAGTTTTTGCCTTCTGGGCTTGATGGTAAACTCTCGCTTGTCCATCTCACAGCCTAGAGGATACTTTTCACAATCTTCTTTCCCCATTCATTCTTCTCAATCATAGGGGAAGCTTATGGTAAAACCAAAAGTCTATACCAACCATCACCCCTTATTTTTGGTCGAGAAATTTGCTTACCAAAAGAAAGCAGTTTTAAAGTTGCAAAGATCCAAAGTATTAGGTCACCTTCTCGTTATCAATAATCTTATTACATTAAACTGAACATGAAGTTCATGAAGAGCACGTAAAAGCATCAATGTCAAGTTTAGCATCTTTAACTTGACAGCCCAAAAAAAAACAGAGAGGCGAACGATTGCATTGGGTGTAAGATGATGAATTTCAATATCATAGGTGTTGACACCTGTTATAGCATAATATTATTAGTCAACTAAACATGAACTAAGGGCATAAAATTAATAATCACATAGACTAGGGCTTGACTAACATAGTTCCACGAGCTTTGGTGATTTATATCTTTACAGTGGACTTTACCGCATAAAAAGCGCAGTTAAGAGTGCAGTGAAAAGCCCGAAGAGTTTGCATCTCATAACATGACAAGAAGACTGACCGTGAGGCAACTCAATCCAAAAAAGTGGACTAAAAACATTCTGTAAGACACTAGAAGACACACACCAGAGGAAGGAGAAGTCGTTATGACACGCACCCCGGCGATCGCCACAGGTTATTATCGGGCACCGCCAGGTGGTCCCACCGTCGCCTCATCTTTCTATGGCGGTTTACCACCGACATTGAGGTTGCATCTATACCGCTGTTCAAGGTCACGCTTGATCCAAGGGTCCCCTTCGCTCATCGCCGATGGCTATATAAGCGTACCACACCGACCCTGTGGCAAAACCCCCTCAATTCATTCCATTCATTATCTCGACCTGTTGGTCATTGAGGTGTCCCAATGTGAGGACAACCTCTCCACTAGAGAATTAGGGCTAGACTCTTCAATGTAATTGATTAGCAACCAGAGAGTTAGGGGAGAGTGGAGCTCAAAGGCGTCCTGCCCCCAGATGCTCTTATAGAGTTTTTGGTATGTCTTGTATCCTTTCTTTGGAAGCATTCATGACTTATATACTTATCTTCTATTCACTTCCATGTCTTTCATATATGGTTAAGTATAGTTGTTATACTATTGCATGGGATCTCCGCTCGTGCATTGAGGGCTCTAGTTATTCATGGTAGCTAGAGTAGTAATCGACAGTATAGACATGATGTCTAGGCTATAGGTTACCTGAAGTTGCGCCCAACCTATGGGATAGTTGTGTAGCCCCTTGGGGTGACAAACCCCGTCAGGCCGATGTAGTCCACCACACCACATGGGGTTGGTGTTTCTCAGAGTTTTTGGCAGCTTCTCCCAACTACCTTCTTCCCACTCTTCTTGAGAGTTGAAAGGACCCGCTGTTCCAAAGTGCATTAGTATGATTGCTATCATAGAAACCCAAAGTAATAGAGAAGTACATAGGAACCTTTTGATTTTCCACTGTCCTTCAACTTGCTAGCTATACATTTACCATGGAATTCCCCTTCTTGTGTGTGATATTGTTCATAACTCCTATCATATATCATTACTCCTTCACTTTTAGTCTAGTGGTTTGCTAAGTTAGTAGATGCATGATTGTGAGTTATTAGATTCTTAGCCAAAGCTTCCCTCGCGGATAATATACTTAGAATATTTCTCCCTAGGGAAAAGCTACAATGGTATTCTCGGCGGCTTTTGGAACCTTCATATTCTTTTTGCACTTAACAAATACCAACAAGTTTTTGGCGCCGCTTGTCGGGAAGCAATTGGTGTAAAAGATTTTAATAATGATCTTGATGTTCAAGCAATTTAGTATATCACTAGCTTTTAGTAGGATTACCCTTTTGTGTCCGTTGAGTTGTGGAATGGACAGACAAAAGATGCCGCTATGCACCTTCCGCAAGATTCCACGAGAAAAGAAAAAAAGAAGAAAAAGATTGAAGAACCTGTGGTGCTTAATCATTCAAGATTCATCAACATGGAACCCTGTTGTCTCAAGGTACATATTTAAAATTTAAATCATGTATAGATTGGAGAAGAAGTCGTGCCATAAGAATTCAAATGTACACATTCCCTTGTATGACGCACATAGAAGCCAAGACTTCACTCTGCAAGTATGATCAATAAAGGTGAGAAAGTCTTGCTCATGGACTATAAATTAATTGAGTATAGTTATCATTTAATTTCTTACATTGTATTGTATGTTTACTTGATCAACTCATGCATTCACTCCACTTAGTTTATGTTTTTGCTTAGTAGATCCACTACATGTTTAGTCCTTTGCATTCATCCTTGTCTTTTGCATCTAAAAAAAAGAAAAAATATATCCTCACAATGATCATGCTCTTCATCTCGATTGAAATAAATCTCTATAGTGCCATCATGCTACCTTTGTTCGCTAAGATGCTTTTCGTTTTGGAAATACCGCTAAGAGTACTTCCAAAAGGCTTTTAAATTAAGCTGGTGCTTAGGGTTAAATAGCCTTCCTTAATTAAATTAGACATGGAGTCTAGTTTGGTTATTGAACTAAGAATTGTTATGTAGACATTGGGTATTGTGTTGACTGTACCCCTGCAGAAAAGTCTCAAAACCCAATTCGGGTAAGTCAAGAGATGAACCCGATCGAGATGAAGCAAGGCACATGATGAACTCCAAATTTGTGCAAAAGACATCGCCCATTCATCATTGGTGGAAGAATTGTAAGTATCAAATATCATTCGGGCCCTGTCTTTGCTACAAGTTACCTTTTGCCTTGAGCCATGCTAGAGTGCAACTACAAACAAAAAAGTGTTATAAGACATTATAATAAATAAAAATCTATGCTAAGAGTAATCAAAGAACCACCTTTTCATTAGCATAGATGAAATCATATAAAACCTTGACAACAACCCCCTGCTTCAACCATGTTGTATATTCCCTGGGTATGTGTCCACTAATGTTTTTGTAGGAGAGGATTTGTGCTATGTCCATTCAATGAAGAAGAGTAAGCCATACAACACCTATCTAGAAAAAAGCTCTCTTTTCATTCAAGGAAGAGGATGGACAAAGAATAGGGCTATAAGAACATCGTAAGACAGTAAGTGAATATAAATCTCATATTTGTATCCAACTTTTGTCTTATGTTCTAAAGAAAAAAATATAATATATATCCGAGCACATGAAGGCTCATGTTAAAAGAAAACATGTTCCTAGGACAAGTTCCCTTCGTATTTCTTGGTCACTAAAACTTGGTGTGAACAAAAAGGATGAACAACGTCTATGGCTTATTACTGTGATTGCAACACATGATTACAGTGATGTCTAGCATTCACACTTAAAGTGTCGAGTGACAGAAGGCTCTCGAAAGTTGGGGAGGAAGGCCACCTCTACAAGATGATCCAACAAATCTCCCCTCTTCCCAAGCTCCCCGCCACTCACACACAATCATTTGCAATCCTCTACTACTATTGTTTTATCTCTCTAAGTTTGAATGTGCTTATAAATAGTATACATTAAAAATCAAACTTAAGATATAAAAATAAAAATTTACCCATTATAGAAAAAAGTAATGGTGAACAAATGCTAATACAATATCTATCCAAAAACTTTTCCTAGCATGTAAACCTTTAGCTCCATGACAATTTACCCCTTTGTTTATACTACTTTTGTATATTCTTTGGGTATATAATTTCAACTAATACCGCAGGATAAAAAACCATGAGAGGAGCAAAAAAAGGTCTTAGCATAAATTAAAAAACAAAAAGAAAGTTGCTATGCACAAAAAGAGATAAGGAGTAAAGATACATGCTGACACCCTCATATAAAGATAAAAATTACTAGTCAACTAACATGAAATAAGGGCTTAAATTGAATATCAAATATAAGTCTAGGGGTTTGAATCTAACATAATAATCCACGGTGCTTTGGTGATTTATATATTTTCGTGACTCAAATGTATAAATGCAGAAGAATGGAGAAAGTCTTAATATATAAGACATATGATGACAAGACTGACCGCGGAAGTAACTCAACCCGAAAAGTGGACTAAAAACATTCTAGAAGACACTAGAAGACACCGTGAAGGACCTCGAATGCAAAAGATGAGGGCTCCACTCAGACTCGGGCGTCACGCCAGAAGCCTTTTTAGGCTCGTCACGTGCGGGTCCCACCTGCCAAGCTCACCTTCTAGGCCTGCCACATACCGACTTTGAGGTTGTATCTACACCGCTGCCACAGGCCTGGCTTGATCCAAGGGTTCACGCTCATCAAGGCCTATGATAAGAAGACAGCCCGTGGTTAAAACCCTAATCTCATAACTATCTTATTCTCATCTCATCAACTCTAGCCGTAGAGGGGTCCCTCGTAAGGATCAACTCTCTCAAGGGATTAGTGAAGTACACTAGACATGTATTGGAAGTAGATTAGACCTAATTAGATCTAACTGGCAGAGTGAATATCAAGTTGAGAGATTGGGGATCAAAAGAGAGACTTACTAGAGTTCTGTGATCTATCTCTTGAGAGCAAAAGAGTGAGTGGAGGAGAAGAAGGGGAAGCACCCCATATGCCTAAGTGACTCCTCTACGCTAACCTCTCCGATCAAGGGCCTATGGCACCTGATCCCTCGGTGACTTCTATGGGTGGATCGACTTCTTGTTTGAGTAAGTATCATATTATCTTTAGTGTTAGCATTTTTCTTAATGTTCATAACTCTTTGAGTACTTTTTTAATCTATGGGAATCTATAGATTAGAGGGGTTTACTTAGGTGTAGGCGCGTGGGTGCCTAGATCAAAGTTATTTTTTATGAATGCACCCTACCTTCCTGGATGTGGTAGATCGTGGGTAGTGACAAGTACTATTGGGATTCCTTTGGATTCCACATCCCGCTGGATGTAGGACAATTTAGGACGATGTTATTGGGGAATAGTAAGTTTTGCCCTACTTTCCCTTGAGTATCCCTTAAGATCAATACCAAACATAACTTACAAGAATGAGACCTAGACACGTCCTATAGGGAATCTTTCTTACTCTTAATCCTCTCTCATCCTTGATTGATGCTCTCGTGGATTAGTTATATGCCTCGCTTATTCTCATACCATC
>JADLZK010005186.1:0-176137 GCA_015847255.1 Hyparrhenia diplandra | reverse complement strand
ATGATCACACACACACTATATAGATAGAAAGCAGCATTAATGATAGCATTAACAATAATTAGTTTATGACTAATATCTGATCTGATCTGTGCACCCAATTAAGCAGTGATCATGCATACTTAAGACTAAAAAAGGTTCAACGGCAGGTGTGGACGTGACATGAACTGGAAAATTAGCAACACACGCTCTCCCGGGATCGCATGCGATGCTATGCTAGCTCTCGAGTTAATCATTTTAGTCGACGTGGGCGAATATTTCCAGTTCATCGCTCCCATCAGCGACAGGCGGACAGCACTGGGACAGCGCTTGAACCCTCAGAGCAGCCCCGGTGGACTTTCTCTAGCTCGTTTCAGAACCCCATGCATGGTTGGGTTTCTAGAAACGACGACTGCAAGCATGCATGATGCGCTAGCACAGCTCGATCACGGACGTACGTCGTACCACGGCACGAGCAGGGTGTGGCCGCTATATACTAGATGGATGATTAGCGGCCGTAACGCAAAACCCTAGCTTTGTTTAAGCGGATCGTTGTTCGCGTGGCCGGTTTATTAACCACGGCCGCGTAAGGGTTGAAAAATCGAGTGTAGATTCGTGTCCACTTGACGATTTTGGCAGCCAGGGAGAGGAGGAGGGATGGCGGAGGGCCGGGGCCAACGCCGACGACTCGATCTGCTCCGCGATCCCAACCACCGAATCATTGCGCGCGAAAAGGCTTCCATCGGACGGATGCATTGGACGAAGAATGGTGGAGTTCTTGTGGGCGAAGCAAACGATCTAGCGGAAGAATATGTAGGAGTATGTATCTGGAGCAGATCAGTGCCAGCCACGGATTTATACCTCTGCGAGTCTGCGACTGCGAGATGCATGCGACGACGAGGGCCAAAATGAGGATTTTGCCGCTGGATCTCACGGACTGCAAGCAAGTGAGCCGCCCACTAGGCGTTCGTTCTCGCGCTCCTAAATTTTATTGTCCAGCAACCGTACTTCTTCAGATGATCAGATCTGTGGTGGCCACCCACTCGCATGCAGCACATATATACGTGCTACTACAAGATTTATGTTCATACGGATTTGGGAATTAATTGCCTGTTCACGTACGTACGGCATGCTTCTGGTTGGTAACAGTTTCTCGTCTATTTTAATCTCGATCTTTGTATACTACTAGTTGTGCATTGATCTAATTAAGTTCATGCATCCATGGATTACGGTACGAGAAGATCTCCGCGTATAATTGACCAGTCAATTGACGAGTAAGTAAACGGCTCCGGCCGGATCAGGCAGTGCAACTGTCCGAGGCCTGCCGGCCATGATGATCGAAATGGTTCCATTCCAACTGTAATAGTCAGCCACGGGAACGTGGCATTATTTCGTCTTCGCTCATACGTATCGGCCTATCGGGGTTGGAGGAAGGCTGCCGGAGTTCCCACCGACAGGGGGAATAGAGCAAGTTTTTCTTCACCAGCAACGTTGACAAGCCGACCTGTGCGCTGTGCCTTTCATTGCCTCTAGTTAAAAGTCGCCCGGGTCTCTCGTCCGGTCATCCCTAGGCCTTCGTGGTTTGTATTTTTCGAAAAACAACTTTAATTAACTATATATTAATATTATTAAAAAGATCTTTGAATCTAATTTTTTATAAATTTATTTGAAGATTCATAGGTTGCACGTTTTTATACTAATCGAAATGGCTTTGTGGCATGTATACCAACAATGATAGGTATTTAAAGATGGAGGGGAGTACTTATTTAGCAATGAGGATTTTGGATTCCATCTTCCACTGTCCACTGCTATGAAACGGCCTGTTTATAACTGCACCCTAGTTCTTAATAACACGCAACGTTGACAGTGGTAAGATTGCCCCATCACACTACTAGTCCGCACAGGACATGACAGTGATGCGTGACAAAAAAAAATCGGTTTGAAATAATAATTATCTAAAGGGTGGCTACACATATCTAAATTTAGGATGAATGAATAATTAGAATGAAAAACTACATCTCTCTCCTACCTGATGTATGCATACACATGGACACATCACAAATCTACGATAAGTGCCCATGGTGGCTCCATGGGAGTCGTCCCAACCAAAGTCATGCTTTTGCCGCTAGGCCTGAGAACACTATGAGCATGTTTGTGTGCGTAGATAGGCTCGCATGATGCAACTAGCTGCACATATTTGCTAGCCTGGAGACACCATGGTTATAGGTAGCATAGGCTTTAAAAGCATTATGGAGCCTGACCACGCAGAAACGAAAGAAAAGGTCCTGTTGTTTTTGGCGGGCACAACTGGCTCGGTCTCCAAAACTGGTGCAGTGGGGTTACATGTGCCCGGTGGGAGATGGGTTACATGTGTGTTGGGATACGGATCCCCGCGATCTGAGCGGAGGTAATCGCAGCAGGAGAGAACGCGCGCGGAGGCCTACACTGATGAACAAGTTTATGTTGTGACCTTTCAGGAAAGAACGAGCAGCCTAAGGACCTCCGCCACCAGGGCTGGCGAAGGTCCCGGCCTCGGCCTGGCGGAGCTCCCCCAAAACCATGGCGTCGCCTGTTGTAGCGCCATGTCGCGGAGGTCTCGACCTCCGCCTGGTCTACGGCAAGCGTCGGGGAGAAGACCGAGGGGGCGGGCTCGTCGCGAGGCCTCGACGGACCACGGCGGAGGGGGAGGGCGGTCCCGATGAAGGCCTGGCGGCGTGTCGACCCGTGGGAGGAAGGCGGTGCGGAATGTGCAATTACACGAAGAGCCCGCGCCGTGTGTGGATATGGGGGAATATGCCAAGAATATTAGAGGGCAGACTTGTAATCTCGAATCCCCTGGCAGATGTAAAACTATAAATAGGGAGGAGTCCTCCCCCATTCGGTGGTTGGTGAATACCATTTATGGGCAGTTATTATTCATCCTAGTCCTTCGGTACATCACCCCTCACTTGTCCCCCTCGGGGCACTGCCTGGCGGTGGTCTCATATCATGTTGAGAACCCGAGCTCAACATTGGCGCCCACCGTGGGGCTCGAACAAACAAACCATGGCTCCACGGAGAGAAAGCAAGCTCCCATGAGAACTTAAGGCTCCGGCAAGAAACACCCGACCCAAAGCGTAGTACCGGGGGCACTTACGGCGCGGGGAGAGGAACCTCCCGCTTGATGAAGAACAACAAAGGGGGGAAGTAGCGGTGAGGAGGTGAAGAGAGCGGGCGAACCGGCGGTGGAACCTCCGCCCGGGCGCGGGGTGCGCCAACTGGCTGTGGCCTCACCCGTAGGCTACGGCCAGAAAGGGGACCAAGCGGCCGCGGCCCTGCGCCGCGGAAATCATCAAAGCACAACAAAGTCTGCGTGGCGACGGAGATCGGGGGCGGTGAATAGCGCTCGCTGCGCAGCGGAGGTCGAGCCCGCAGTTCGTCGGTCCAACCTCCACCAACCCGGCCGCCTGATCATCCCATCCATCCCCATATCGAGGTCACATGGCGGCGAACGTCGCACCAAGAAGTTTCACCCAACCACCATGATCATGATGTCCCACAGGATCGAACCTTTTCGATCCCAAGTCTCCGTTATCGGAAGGAATACGGCCGGATACCATGGCCGACCGGTACAAGCCCACCCAGCTCCCAAGGTTCAACGGGAAGGCAGACCCACACCGGTTCATAATGAGTTATGAGGCGACGGTAGCCTCGGCCGGAGAGGCAACGACGGGTGTTGGCGAAGGCTTTCATAATTGCCGCCCGGAAGGAGACGGCTTTAGCTTGGTATTCCATGCTGAAGCCCAGCACCATATATTCATGGGAAAACCTCGCGACAAAATATTGGAAAATTTCAAAGGCACAGTCGTTGCAATCACTCACCTCCATGGACCTATTCCGGTGCAAGCAAGGCCACAACGAACCCGGCAAAAAGACTATTTCCGGAGGTTCCCGCAACTTAAAGCGAAGGCCCCCGGACGTCCCCCGATCAAGTGGCAATAGATGCGGCCATCGAGAGGGCTCGCCCGGGGCCATTCGCCGAGAACTGCCGCGAAACAAACCTAGAACAATGCGGGAGCTGCGAGCGGTTTGAGATTTGGATCGGTCGGGCGAAGACTTCGAAAAAGGTTGGAAGAACAAAACCAAGATAAGCGGCGAGGCCAAGGGTAACCGGAAGGAACCAACAATCGAAACCTCCGCAAAGAAGAAAGCGAGGCCAAAGGGGCGGCAAGTACTAACCATGAATCGAGCGGCGGAGCCCAACCGGCAACGCAATGCTCGGGGGAGCAAGACCACCCGACAATCGAAAACCATACCAGGAAAAGGGGCCCCGGAAAACCGGAGCGAAGGCCAGAAAGCGATTCCGCGCCATACATGGCGAAGAGAAATGTCACTATACAAGAGATTGCCCGATCATTCAAGAAGAAAGAGATAAGGCACTCAAGGGACTAACTAATCACCCCCACAAACCAACCTCGCAACCAACGAGGGAGGTCAACAATGCTTACACATACACACGCTCGAGCCTCCGCAAGCTTTCGGCCAACACCGGCAATATCTTGCCGGTCTACCCCTCCCTCACATCAAACCGGATACACCCTTCTACATTAGCACGCTACTACCCCGGGTTTCCTACCGGATGGAGACCTTCGCCTCCACCACCAACCCGTTATTCGTCTCGAGTCGAGCATGTCTTGTCAAACCCAAGGCAGCACCTAACATATGCTCGACGGGGGCAACCTCAATATACAAATAGGCGGCCCGTCAACGAGGTTTCAAGCGAATTTACCACCACCTCCTCAAGGACCCCCACCTAGGCGCTCCCATGAAAAACGAGCCAAGTCTAGAAAATCAATACAACCCCCATACTCCCACGCCTTCCATTGGAACCATAATGCCAATCGCCCGGGGTTCATCAATAAGTATGAGACCAAAAAAACGAGAAAAGACCACCTCAAGCGGTCAACAATGTAGCGGTTCGGCCCAATGATTCTCGGAGAACGGTCAAAGATCCCCATAACCTTCTCGTAAGCGAGATCTTAAAGCGGAAAGTTATCCATGTTGGCGCCATGGTGATAGAAACAAATGTGGCAACATGGGAAATGAAAAAAGTACTCGTGGACACGAGGGAAGCTCCGCATTTATCATCTTCGCCAACGCTTTTGACAGATGATGTTCAATGAAAACCGGCTACAGCCATCGGACTCGCCACTCATAGGATTCGGCGGAAGGCAAGTGCATGCGTTGGGGAAGATAACCCCGGTATCTCTTTCAAGAGCAAAAAGCGTCGAGCAGTACATAACCTTCGACATTGTTGGCGTTTGACCCATACAAAAGTAATATTCGCCAGAGGATTCACAAACAAATTCAATGCCGCCATACACATAGGCTACACGGTAGCCATGAAAATCCCATCGCTCCACGGAATCATCACCATATATGGGAGCGAAAAGAAGCCGAGAAACATAGAGAAAGCCATATCTCACCGGGCTCACGTAAACGTTGGTTGGCATGCAAGCGGAGAGCGAAGGTCCGGAACCACCGGATATGAAAAAGAGCAAACAAAAGCGCCAAGGGCCAGAGAAAATCAAGAAGATAAGAATAGATGATGACCCCCGAGCCACACGGTCACAATCGGTAGCGGATCTGCAGGAAGAAGAGAAAGAGCCGGCGGAGCTCCTCATCAAAAATAAGGAAATCTTCGCCCCACGGTCGGCCAGGACTTCCGCGGGGTTGATAGAGACACCATCGAACATGTCCTAGATATCAACCCAAAAATGAGGCCAAAGAAGCGGCTGCAGAGGAAAATGTTAGAGGGCGAGAATACTAGCGGCTCAAGCGGAGGTCCGAGAGGCGATTGATGCTAAAGTAATTAGGGAAGTCAAGTACACCGGGTCAGGCGGCAAATGTTGTCTTGGTTCCAAAAAAGACCTCGAGAAAAATGAGAATGTGCATAGACTTCATAGACCTCAACAAAGCAACCAAAAAGACAATTACCCCATACCAAGGATAGACACATCTGTTGATAAGGCGGCGGGATGTGGAAGGTTCTCAGCCGTTGGATATGTTATTCGGGATATCACCAAATATGGCTAAGAAAGGAAGATGAAGAAAAACCGGCTTCACCACACCATTCGGGACATATTTGCCGTCGGAATGCACTGAAGGCACGAAAAAGCGCCCCGGCGCAACCTTCGCCAGAATGAGGGGCAAGGTCTTGATGGGGCAGCTACTCAAAAACATGATTGCGTATGTAGACGATCTCATAGTCATGAGCAAAAAAAGAGACCACATCCCCAACCTCACGAGAAACCTTCGCGAACTTGAAAAAGTCGGGTCTCAAATTAAACCCCCCGAGAAGTGTGTCTTCGGGTAACCAAAGCAAAGGTTCTCGTGGATACATCGGCTACGAAGGGTCAAAGCCAACCGAAAAAGACAAAAGGCAATCGAGACATGGGCGGAGCCAAAGACAAAAGAGAAGTACAAAAGTTGGCCGTGCGAGAATCGCAGCCAGCTGAAACGCATTCATTTCAAGTCGTGAGAAAAAAAAGCCTCCCCTTCTTCCAAGCCTTAAGGGGAGGAGGAAACATCAAATGGGGAAAAAGAGCAAGCGGAGGCCTTCGCAAAGCTCAAAGAATATCCGCAAAGAAACTAACGATAACGGTGCGACAAAGAGAAACCCATACTCCTCTACCTCGCGACATCGGACTACGCCGTCGTCGCCGCGATGCGATGACAAGAGAAGATCGAAAATAACCATCTCATCAACTCCCAATATACTATGTCTCGGAGGCGCTCACGGGGCCAAGATCAACTTCACGTAGTAGAAAAATAGCATACGCCCTGTGTGATCGCATCCGTAAAACTCAAGCACTACTTTCACTCATACAAAGTGATAGTACCCACCTCGCGACCACTAGCGGAGGTCTTAAGAAACAAGGAAACCCTCGGCAGGATCGGCAAATGGGCAGCGGAGCTATCCCAGTTCGAGATAACATTCGTTAACGTGTCCGCAATACGATCCCAAGTGCTAGCGGACTTTGTAGCGAAATGGACACCACAAAGCAAAACAACAAAATGATTACTCAAAGTTATGGATGATCTATACAGACGAGCTTGGGGGCGTATTACACGGGCGGGAGCATCCGCGGTCATAATGCGTCACCCCTAGGCGTAAAGTCATGCCGCCACACGACTAGAATGCACACGGACAAACAACACAGCCAGTATGAAGGACTTATACTAGGACTCACAAAAAGCGAAGGCCTACGGAGCAAAATCGGTCGTAAGTCGAATGCACGGACTCAATGCTAGTAGCGTGCCAAGTGGAAAAAGAGAGTGCATGACCAGAGAACCGTAACTCATGAACCACCTCGCGGTGGTCGGAGCAATGGAACGAAGATTCCGGGGCTTCACAACAAGTTCATCCCACGAGAGCGAGAGCTGTGAAGCGAGCGCCCTAGCTAAAGCGGCGGAAAACAACCTCCGCATGCCCCGTAACACCGTCTATAACGTGGCATACAAACCCGGCAATGCAAAACTCGAGAAAAAGCATTCAAGATACCATGCTAGTAGAAGGCGAAGACTGGAGACAGTAATAGTGGACAACCCCAACAACAATGTAAGCTATCCTGAAGACGAGGCGGAGGCCGCCAGGACAGAGGCACGAGCAAGAAATTATACCATCATCGATGGCCAACTCTTCAAAAGGGGGATGGTCCAGCCGATGCTCAAATGCATCCCACAAAGCGAAGGCCTAGAGCTACTCAAAGAGATACATGCCGGTATCTCCGCGGATCTCACATCGGACCAAGAGCACTATCAAGGCCATCCGCCAAGGTTTCTACTGGCCCACACATATAAAGGACGCCTGAAGAAATCGTTAAAACCTACAAAGCTTGCCAAAACTTCGCACCCCACCGGAAAAGCCCTTCTCACTGAAACACGCTTAATACCTCCGACTTGACACCCGCAGAGATGGGGAATAGACATTGTCGGTCCACTACCAACAGCACAAGGAGGAAACAAATTCGCTAGCAGTAGTAATTCAATACTTCACTGTGGATAGAGGCTAAACCCCGGCGAAGATCACCTCGTAATCAATCACCAAGTTACATTGGCAAAACATAACTGGCGGGTTCGAGTGCCAAGAATGGTAAATCTGTGACAACGGCAAGCAATTCGACTCGATAAGTTCGGAGAATTCTGTTCTCAAATGGGAACAAAGATAGCCTTTGCGTTAGTCTACCACCCGTAATCCAACGGAGCGGTCGAAAGAGCAAATGGGATAATATTCTCCGCAATATCAAAGACTCGCATAACCTCCTCGCAAAGGAAAATGGGCGCACGAATTACCAAAGGTAATCTGGTCCCACAACACAACATCTTCGCGTGCAACCGGGTTCACTCCATTCAAGCACATGTATGGAGAGGGAAGCAATGCTCCCGGAGGAACCGAAACACGAAAAGCCTCCGCGTCATAAGGCAAAAGATGGCGTAAGATGAAGAATACGCCAAAAGAAACACCGGAGCACACAAGGTTGGAAGCCGTAGAAAACATACGAAAAATACCAAGCGGAGACCAAAAATGGAGGGATAGCAAAGTCCGCAAGAAGAACATCGAGGACGGAGACCTAGTACTCGGAAGAAAACCGAATGCCTCAACCATAGGAAAACTGCAAGCAAAGTGGGATGGCCCATTCATTGCGAAAGCAACAACAAGGCAAGGAGCTTTCCGCCTGGCGGATGGGGAAGGCAACACCTCCGATCACACGTGGAATGTGGACAACCTCCGCAAGTACTATGTGTAAGGCCATCCCCGCGAAATATAAGCGGAGGCCGGCCACTACTTTACCTTTTCGCAAGTAGCAGTAGATTTTACAGCTTTCTCAATCAAGGTCTCGCACTCTTTTCCTCACAGGGGAACTCCTAGCGGAGGTGAGGTTTTTAATGAGGCGAGACTAATGTAAAATCCTCTGAAATATAAAGAGGAAATTTCCCCAAAGCAGAAAGAAAATCTAAAGTCGAAAGTGACTAGCAACGCAGTCACGTAATTTAACAAAGGTGGAAAAAATACTTTCGAGAGGACATTTTACGGATAGAACGCGGAGGTTCTAACCCAAAAATGACCTCCAAAAGACCAACAAAACGGTCTAAAAATCCTCGAAAAAGTCCTACCCGGCGTAGGCGTCGAGGTGGCACAACGGTATGTGTCAAAAATAAAAAGCTGAAAAAAAGACACATCCAACTCGGGCATCAGCAACACCTCCGCCAACAAAGGCAACAGGAGAGAACACAAAAGAGTCAATATATTTAAGACACCTCTATTTTGTTATTATATTCGTAATTTACACGTGTGCTCGACATTGTACTCGTCGAGCTACAAACATCTTCACGTAAGATGGTACGATGGGTAGCACGCATTACAGCAAGAAGACAAAGGAGATGAGCTACACCACTACGCTTAGGCAAATGCCGCCACTCGCGTGCGCACAAGGGAGCCTCCGTGGCGTCCGACGCGTCCTCTTGTGCGCCGCCAGACCACCATAGGACCCCCTTCATCCAAGTCAACCTCCGACAGTGGGCAATGCAATAGACCCCTGGTGCCCTAGCGGAGGTCCGACTCAAAAAGAAAGTCCTAAAAAACCAAGCGACTATCGAAATCAGCGTAACCCACCGCCAAGAATTGATAGCACATGGGCAAGAGTTAATAGCTCCGTGCCTGTTCTAGTCTAAGCTTCCAGCCAACGAATAGGAGGACTACCAAGTGCACAGCCTGGACCACCAAATACGAATCCTTACACGGTATCCATAAGATGAGCACTAAGCCGCCGCTAGACCGACCCATCAATCCCGAAATAAACAAGGGGGGACAAGCGAAGTTATATAGTAACCTCGTCCACCTAACACACCTACCAAAGGACGAAATCAATAAGTCCCCTTAATGACCCAAGCCCTATAAAACAAGCTTAGCCTCCCCATACGACACTCCACCATTCCAAAAGAAAAATTACACGAGGGAAACTGGAAGCAGCAGATGAGTGCGGATGTCAACCTCCGCCAGCATAACCACGAACAAGAAGAAACCGTGTAAGAAATCGTAATGATCCCGGCACTTGAATAATTTCGGGGGAGACCGCAGCGTAGAATTGTAACATCCCCTGAGCTTCAAAATCCTATAAAGTATCCAAATGCGAGATCCTTGCCGAAGACCCGCCAAGTGGAGCGACAAGCAACGCTTCCCACACAGGGTAGCGGGAGATCCAAGGCAAGACAAGGCGCTCCTCCACGCGGGTACTTCACACGGCGAAGGGAACGAATTGGCGCCGCAAACAAGTGACTATCCTCCGTTTGTCAAATCCACAAGCGAAGGCTCCGAATAAAATTCGAAAGGAAAAGAGAAAAAAGAACAAGCAATGTAACCAAACCAAGCAATCGAGAATAATCTAACAAGCATCGCTTTATTGATAAAAAACTGCATCATTACACAATTATGCTCTAGCAAATAGAGCCTAAGCAGACCCGGGCGGAGGCCCCTCCCAAGCTACATCGTTTGTAAAGGCCATTCGAGCATCTCCTAAGTCGAATCGTAACGCCTTCGTACATGTCGACTACCTAGGGACATCGGCTGTCTCTTTCCGTAACAACCGTAGACCTCCGTCAACATAAACGCCATCCCGATAAAAACACAGGGATCCACTTCTGCGCGTGCACCTCATCGGCAAAACCGCGCAGAAACCATTGATTCAAATTAAATGTTAGATTCCCATTTCAACAATATTTCAGCACTTTTTACAAGCGGAGAGACGCACATCCGCACAAAAGACCAAAAAGAGCAAAGAAAAACTCCTAGCCCTCTACACCTCCGCGTCATCGACGTTCGGAGACCTCGTCCGCGATCACACGCTGCTCAGGAATCTCCGCATGAGGACCAGTCTGTTCAAAAAACAAACATCAGACCCAACTCTAAAACAACACAAAGGCACTCAATTCAAGCAGAAGATAAGGAGAAGAGCAAAGGGCTAACCGGGAGAAGAGAGCGAGCAAGAGACGCGGCCTCCGCGCGCCCATGAACAGATCAAAATTTCTTCATAAAGAGCCCGGGGAACTTCATGGCGCGGCGCTAAGCTCCGCCGGACTTCGAAGGTCGATCGCGCCTCCTTCACACGGAGCCTGGCAACGTCCTCGCAACCTTCAGTAGATAGGATCCGAACGAGGCTAGTCGCGGCTGCCCGGGCACCAAAGTTAGAAACCCCCTGCAGCACCCCGGGAAGCTTGGCGAAGTTCTTCGCCATCCACGCTAGCACACCCGCGCTACCGCCCTCCGTAGGAAATGGCGTGAGCACCGCGCCAAAGGGCGTGATAGCCTCCGCATACGAATGCGCAACGGAAGTGCAGGAAGCATAAATCCCGTCCAACTGCTTCTGCTTCTCCGACACTTGAGCACGCGACGAGGTAAGGCTAGCGTTGGCCTCCTCGAGCTTCGCCTCCACTTCACGAAGAGCTTTCTCGGCCTTCTCCGCGTGGGCGGTCAGCAAATCTTGCGCCTCCTTCGCCGCCCACGACCTCCTTTGAGCGAAGCTCCCGCTCCTCGGAAATCAACTTTTCCAAGGAAGCCTTCTCTTCGACCCAGGCAGAGGCCTTCGCTTTCAGATCAACCAGAATCTTGTCGCGCGCAACAAGTTCCTCGTGAACCGGAGCGCGAACACACTCAAAACTAGCGTTCATCTACAAACAAAGAATCAGACCTCCGACAGCATATAAAAGCAAAAACACAAGCACAAAACGTACCGAAAGGCTTTGGTCTACATCCTTATTCAACTCCTCCTGCACGTCGTCTTCTGAAAAGTATTTACATATGGTACCTAATCAGAGGAGTAAGAAAACCGCAAAGTAGAAAAAAAAAGGAGGGATAAAAGACAAGAACCGCGAAGGTAACTCACTTAAAAGTACCTTGTGCGGCAACCTGGGAGAACCCGTCCCCAAAGATACCGACGACATCTCCACTAGCACCTTGCGAAGAGGAAAATTCAAACAATCGCCCTAATGGACATAGGGAAACCAAAGACAAGAATGGAATCGAAAAACAAACCTCGTTGCCGGCGGAGGTCGGGGGCACCTCTTGGCGCGCAAAGACTTCCAAAACTTGTGCTGCCTTCACCACCTTAGCCCCAGCTCTCGCCTGCCCCATCACCCTTAGAGGCATGATAAGCGGCGCGGAGCTCCAAAGATCCGAGCGTAGGGTGATACTCATACCGGTCGGAGGTACAAACGAATCTTCCGACTTCGGACTCAACTCGTACCTCCCGCGAAGCTCCCTCTACCGATCTTGTCGCGGATCGACTCCCCGTCGACTTCACCCTCGCGAGCTCGCGAGCTCCGCCGAACAGGGAAAACCATCAAAGGGGTTCGCCATGACCTTCGAGACTTCCGACGTGGCACCTCCATCAAACGCGCCAGCTTTACAAGCGGCTATGGTAGGAGAAACTGGGCCCTCCCCGTAGGATCGAACCGGCCGCACCTCCACCAGTAAGAGCCCCGGCACTATCGGAGGGCGCAGGAGCCGGTGCATCGGCCAAAAATGCCAACTTGGTCGCGGGTGGCGGAGGGTCACCCCTCCGCACAACCTGCTTTTGGCCCCGCTTATGGGCAAGCTTCTTCTTCTTCTTAGCCTCTTCCTTGGCCGTCGCGGCAACTGCAGCCCGCGAAGGTCGGGCGGAGGTCCCCCCCATCCGTCTTGATCTTCTTCGATTTCTCGTGAGTCGTCGGAGGGGCCTTCCGTTTTTCAACAAAGTGAGGAACACTGCGTGCCTTCGCCAACCCAAGGCTTCCTCCTCCTTGCGCTTTGGCAATATCGGCGAGCACATGGCCAGGCACCCTATGCGGGCCGTAGGTTTACCCCATCCCTCGAAGATACGGTTCAATCGAGGCATGTTCCCCGCCTGCGACCTCCCACGCGAGGAATTCCCCGATACCAATAGGACCCAAAATATCCTGGCTTCCATTTCGACACCCATAACGAAGGCGTGCACTAACGCCCTTCAGGGAGTTGAGTTCCAAGGCGTGGGCACGGGACCATTTCCGACCCACCAAACACGGGGAGATTAACCCTCTCCACGGGGAACTCCGCATTCCTCTTGGCAAGCGGAGAATATTTAGCAAAATGCTACTCTTCAACAATATCCCGAGCACCGGAGTATTGGCAGGCCAGCAAGAAAGCTTCGCGACACTTAGTGCTCTTCTCTGACATCTTGTCATTCTGATCCGGCTTCGACACAATATCCACCGGAACAAGAGTAGACGCCAAGGGGTAACGGACCTCTTCAACCCCATCCACGCCCCTCGTAGAACTTCGCGGACCCGGGCATAAAACCGTAACTCCATCCGGTCCCACTCCCACTTGTTCTTCGAGCAAATGAGAGCTCGTCTTCTCTTCGCCCGGTGGCGGCGGGGCTGAATGTGCAGCGACCATACCGCGATTTCTTTTCGCCACCATCCGACATCTTCCGAACCTCCCGGTACCTTGTGCGACTCATAGAACTCCACAAAGTTGTTTATCTCCCGTTTAGCGCCATAGGACTCGCACGCCCACACGAGCTTCACCACCGCAAGAAACGCGCGAGGCGTAAAATTGATGAATCCCGAACATTGAAGGATTCCGGAACCGCGGAGAAACGCCATGTAAGGAAGGCGGAGGCCGCGAGGTAAAGAAATCCTTGAAAACAATACCCCACCGATCTTGGGGCTCCGTAGCTCGGGCACCGACTCTCCCGGCAACAAGAATCTTGGATGTATCGAGATATGACCCTTCCGAGCCGAGCTCATCAATCATCGCCTGGGTCATCCTTGTCGACCCCAACTCGTAAGTTGCATCGCCTCCTCGCGAGCCATTAGATCTCCGGCGTTGAAGCTTCAACGCCGAAAGAGTATCTTCTAAGTCTTGGGCACGGCAGCGTCCCAAAGATACAATCCTCGTAGAGGCGAGAAACCGGGCCGGAGCGGCACGGGAGAAGCTCCGCGTGGGGGGCCCGTAAAGCTCGTGACTGGGGGAAGCGGCCCCTTACGCTAAACGGCCCGGAACCCGCGCGCATGCAACGAGGAAAACCAGCAGAGCTAGCGAAGCTACGCAAAAGCAAGGAGTGCGCGAGAAAGCAAAAGTAGTGGGAAGTGAAAGCGATGGCCCGGGTACCCTCCGCCCCCGGGGGGAAGGCCATGGAGTCCTAGATGGCTAGAGGGGGGGGGGTGAATAGCCTATAAAAATTTTCTACAAGCTCAACTAAGCAAACCGATTAGTATAAAACACGGCGTAAAACGGTTTGCACTAGCTCTATTGTCTTGCAAGCCTCTAGTGACAATTCTAAATATATTCTATAATCTCTATGTCACACAAGAGCTATGTCACTATACTAACTAGTGAGCAATCCTAATATGGTCCTTATGCTAGCAAGAACAACTACACAAAGCAAAAGCTAGCTCTCTACTCAAGGTAAGCTAGGAATGTAATACAAGAGTGAGAAGCTTGTTATACCGAAGTATAGAGGCTATGAACCAATCACCGGGAAGAGGATGAACCAATCAACACAATGAGATGGAGAACCAATCACCAAGACAATGAACAAGTTGATTTGTTCACCCGGAGTTTGCTTGTACACCGACAACTACTCTCCGGTTGTGCCGACCACACAAGGGTGGTGTTTGAGCTAGGCGGTGCCCTTGCTAGCCTCAACACACAACTCAACAAGTGTGGTACCCAAAGCACGAGCAATGTATTCCTTGCACTTTGTCTTCCCCGACGAGGAGTGCGTAATCCTCTCACAAATCAACCGAAGGTGGCCAAGAAACAATCACCTCTTCTTGCCAACAACTCCACCACTTCACCAAGCCGGCTAGGAGCGGTGCCTCCAAGAGAAACGGGAAATCCACCGTCTCACAACGATCCCCAAGTGCCTCTAGATGCAAGAACTCGATGCAATGCACTTGGATCACTCTTCTCTCAAGAATGAAGCTCAAATCAAGAATGAGAGAGGAGGGAGGCTTGCTTGCTTGCTCAAAGGTGTTAGGAATGATTCAAAATGTCCAAGAGAGAAAGCAAGTGGCGACCAAGGTGGTATATATAGGCCACACCACGAAATGTGGTGGAAAGGGTGGAAAACACACTTTTCGCGGCCCGACGACGCCTTGACCGGACTCACCAGTGAGTCCGGCCGGTGGGTCCGGTCACAAACCGATAAGCGAACCGACCCGGCGACCCCGCCTCCGTCGCGTCCGGCCGCAAGATCCGATCGATCGCGTCCGGTCGGCACCGGATGCTTCCGGCCGGTGCGTCCGGCCACCCGTCGACGCGACGCCACTCGAAACATGCTCTCGCCAGACGCACCCACCGGAAGCGTCGGTCAAATTGCGTCGCGTCCGTCCGCGATTCGGCCGGTGCGTCCCCCGGCCACGCCGAAGCTGCGAAAATCCGTCGTTCGCCGTCGTTCCTTCGCCTTTGCTCCAAGCCGACTTCCGTGACTTGTTTCTTGTTGCCGACACGCCGAAGAACACCTCGACACCATCCGCTAGCATTTTCGAAACCAATTCCACCAAGGACGGAGTTTGCACTTTAGGTTAGGATGCATGCATATGAGACTTGAACCTAAAGGCACGTGAGGATCGATATGTACGAAAAGTTTTCCCTCTTTATAGTACGGCTTATCGATCCTATAATCACCCACACTCTCTATAGTGTCTTGGGTGTGAAATCAAAAGCCCTATGGTTATACCTTTGCCTTGGGACCTTTGATCTCCAAACCTCCACCGAGTTGCATGCTTGATCATCTTTTGGATCGCCTCGATCCATCCTCCATGATCACAACGCACCAACTCCCCGCACGACCAATCTCCAATCTAATCAAACACTTAGCATCGAGAGATTAGTCCTTAGGTGTCACTAATTAGCCAAAACCAAACTAGAGATCTTCAAAGGCCCCCTTTTATAGGCGTCCCACGACCTTCGCATCCCAAAAACACGCAGACGCCGACCAACGGGCGTAAAAACGGTCACATCGGCCTCGAGGGGCGCGTCTTTTGTCCGTCGCGACCCGACTCTTCAAATTCTCCACAGCGGGTCCCTCGCAAAATCGTCCCAGTGGGGAAAGAGACCCTCAACACCTCCGCCAACACCGCGACGGCGGGAGGGAGGAACCTCCGCTTGATGAAGAACAACAAGAGGAGGAAGTAGCAGCGGAGGTGAAGAGACGGCTGAACCCGGCGGTGGAACCTCCGCCCGGGCACGCAGAATTGCGCCAACTACGTGCCCTCACCCGGAGGCTACAAAGGGGAAAGGGACAAAGCGGCCGCAGCCTACACGGAAATCATCAAAGCACAACAGCGCGTCTGCAGCGGCGGAGATCGCAATGGATAGCGCTCCTGCAAGCGGAAATTCAGAGCCCGCGAGCTCGTCACCAACCTCCACCAACCCAGCCGCCGATCATCCCATCCATCCCCATATCGAGTCACATGGCGAGGAACATCGACCCAGAAGTTTCACCCAACCCACCGATCGTCCATGATGTCCCACGTGATCGAAGACCTTCGATCCCAAGTCTCCGTTATCGGAAGAATACGGCGGACACCATGGCCGACTGTACAAAGCCCACCCAGCTCCCAAGGTTCAACGGAAGACAGACCCACATCGGTTCATAATGAGTTATGAGGCAGCAGTAGCCTCGGCCGGAGGCAACTAATCTAGCCCGAGTAGGAATACTCGGGCTCTACTCATCTGTCTAGGCCAGTTTAGTGTAGGGAAACAAATTGCCCCGATATGTTCCTTCAAACTCAAGAACCAACATTGTCTTTTTTTGGTACACAATACAACACAGATGCTCACAACACACATGCACACTCACTGATATAAACACACATACACTCACTCATTGTCGACAAGAATGTCGCTTACCAGCCTTCACTACCGGAAAACGGAGGGTTGCCGAGTGTCCGCCTCTTTGCCGAAAGTGCCAAATATTAGACACTCTACAAATAAGCCATACGTCGATTGCTCACAAGATGACACACGACAAAGACCCGACACTCGACATTGGACCTCTTTGCCGAGTGCCTTGGCCCCGCACTCAACAAAGGGAATTCCAAAGTTACCTGCCCAGCACCTGGCCGCCAACATGAGCCGTTGTCACCTTCTTTGCCGAGTGTCCACAGTTGACACTCGGCAATCAATTCATTTTGCCAAGTCTGCTATGGTTACACTCAGCAAAGAATTTTTTCCAATTGCCTCTAAACTTTTTCTCCTCCACACACACACACGATATATCCTACTCCCTACAAAGGTTTGGTGTATTTTTTGATTTTGTTTTCTATATATAACTAATTAGTTATATTTCATACAATTTTTAATCAGATGAAATTTAAACTACATGTCATTCAAACATTTGAAAAAAATGAGTGTAAAATTGATATTAATGTTGGTCAACCTAATTTAAGGCCCTACATGGTGTTACGCCTGTACCACTAAATATATACACACAATAAGATCTATGGTGAAAACATTGTAAATAAGCTTCGAAAAAGATATGCGCGCGTGCACACACTATCTCATCTACGTCCTTTTCTAGCAGCAGAGGCGGATCTACATCATGTCATCGGGGTCTGCCGACCCCGACGGATTTGGATAGTTTCAATGAAAAATTAGTGCATGCAGTGCTCAAACTTCGTAATGACCCCATTTCCTCATAGAGAAGACCCCGATAATCATCTTGTCTAGATTCTCAATGCAACAGCTGCAACACGCGGCATATAGCTAGTTAGCTAGAGTCCGATCCTTCTCCCCCTCCTACAAGATGTTCAACTAGCGGTGGCACTTGAGACAAGTTCAACCTAAGTAGCTGATCACTAGAGCTAGGTGATCAACACGTTGCTAGTACTTTTGCACCGGCGGCGATCTTGTGGCGATTGCATGACGCAAAGCCGACGAGCGAGATCTGGCCAAGATGCGGTCAGTTCGTCCTTTCGACGCGGTTCCTCGGTAGTATATAGTAGTCGATGACAAGATCACTTCTGGATTATGTGCATGATCAGCCAGCTGTTAGAGATAGTTTATTTACTGCATGAAGGGAATAGTTTTGGCTACGAACCCAAAAGCCTGCTGCTGACATATATATCCAGGCTCCACAACCTGTAGCACAACAGTATGATTTGGATGGCTCAACAAAAACACGGCGCGTTTCGTAGTCTCGCCGCGTTGCGCCACTGATCGAGCTCACTCCGGTGTCACCTCTCTGGATATGTGCAGTGTATTTAGACGCAATTGCAGGTTTCACGCGCAGGCATATACTGCAGCGTATTTAGACCCAACTGCAGGGTTGCAGCACTAGAGAAGAGCTAGAAAAACCCGAAGCTCCAAACTTCCTGGAAATTGAATTCAAAGCAAGCAGAGAGTGTGGCTGTAAACTCAAGGAACGTCTAAAATACTTACGCCACATCTAGATATTGTTCAAAAAGCATGTGCAGCAGCTAAACACGGGTGAGAACCAGTATTCAGCGAGCACACATATTTTATACTTAATTATACACTATATAATTAATAATCATATCATATACTACTAGACAAGTTTTTCGGCTTCATGCATGCAGATCCCGGTAAGCATGCAAGATGGTCTCAGTCAAACTACTGAACTGACGAGCTTGCGCGTCTTACGCCTACGCGTGAGTGACTTGTCCAAGTACGACTCAACGTATCTCTGCATGTATACGCGCAGTCCGACACGCACACATGCCGCACATTGCGAGACGACCAACCATGTTCATGTGCGCTTGAGTCCAAGAACGTTCAAACTCACATGCAGCAGTGCCGGCAAAGCCGAGAAATATATGTCGTCATTCAACAGGTGAGCACTCCATGATTAATCAAAGGGGGTGATTTTTATGAGTGTTCTCTTTCATCCTTCTCTTTTTTTTCTTGGCCTGATGGGGATCTCCCTAGAGAGCAAATGAAACTTTGAAACTCGAGTGTCGTTGTTCAGTACTCCCTTTCATTTTAAATTATAAGTCGTTCGATTTTTTTTAGTTCATCTATTTAGTTAAGTTTGATTTTTTCTAGTTCATCTATTTAGTAATTAAGTGGGTTATAATTTGGAACGGAGGGAGTATGATAAGGACATAAAATTTTAACAATTGTCATTTTGACTTGCATATTTTCAATGAAAAACATGACAACCCAAATAAAGAAGCTATATGTAATGTGAAAGTAATAATTTTAAGATGAATGACGATATATTAATGATCAAAATAAGAAAAGCTTAATTTAATTACTGGCTGGAAAACCCTCCCATATAACGAGTTACATCGTCTGGATCGGAAGTGGAGTAATACATTGTTGAACATGTACTAATTATGACACTGCACAAATATCACGTACAATCTATCATTTTTGCAGTTGGATGGCACAACGGGTAATAATGTTCACTACCCGAAACGAGCTATTTGTCGAATGACTCAGAGTTTGTTGAGTGCAATCTATCGTGCAAAATGCAAATGTTTGAAAAAACCAATCTGGAAAAAAGTTTGAAAAAACTTATTAGGATTTGATTTTGCCGTTTTATTTCTTATTAATATGGGGAAAAAATTAATTTCTTCTGCATGTTTTCCTTTTTTATTTCATCATCAAACCATGCGTTTTTTTTTAATTACTAGATATTTTCTTTGTTCCAAATTATAGATCGTTTTGGCTTTTTTAGATACATTTTTTTATGCATCTAGACATAGTATATAACTAGGAGCATAAAAAAATGTATCTAGAAAAAAGTCAAAATGAACTATAATTTAGAACGGAGGGAGTAGAAAACACCTTTAGTTTATGTTCTCGTAGCTGAAAGTCGGGTCCATTTTCTTGACCTTCAAGTTGCTTCTAGCTAGTGATCACCACAAATATGTGAGACATCATCAGTGATCACATAAATGTTTTGACTGGTTGGCTCGATCGAGTGGGCATCAAGTTTTGACTGAAAAAGGTTCAGATGAGCTAGTACTCTGCGTAGCTTAGCCTGAGCTTAAATATATATATCCTACTCGATCCTGCTGCTCACATGCATGCATGGATACATGACAAGAGGGAAAATGTCGTCGACATCATCAGATACGTGCTAGCTGCTCTCAGGAGTCAGGCCACATCCACATCGGCATCGCGAGCAACTAAATGGCACGGCGCCCATGCTTGTCGCTAAGCATGCAATGCTAGCTACGCTAAATCCCACCATGACAACGCGAATGCAACAAACAGACATGCTACGCTGGAGAGGTTTGGAGTTTGCGAATACAAGGGTGACAAGCGAGGGCCGAATCGATCGAAGCTTATACTTTGGTTGCTACTATATGAGCAGAATGTCTCCGCTGTCTCCGCTTGCAGGAGTTGCTACCTCTGACAAATCATATTCATATTTGTGTAGGCCACAAACTCTCTGCAGAGGCATGGATCATACCCCCGGCACGGGCCACAGGATCAAACACTTTTGACACTTGCCAAATGCTGAAATGCCCAAATGTGACAAAATGTTGAGATGTGCCCAAATGTGATGACAAGGCTAGCTGCCACTGCCAGTGCAGCAGCGGCCCAGGCTAGGCTAGGCTGTTCGCCTATTATGCGGCAAATTGCACCACCGCTCTTTGTCATCGTGGAAAATATGCATGTCAAACTTTCTCAGTTTTGACTAGATTGATATAATGATAATATTTATATCTTTAAATAAATTTATTAAAAATAGTTCATCGATGATCTATCTAATGACATAATTATTAATATTTCTTATATATATTTGGTTAAAGTTGAGTATGTTTGATTTCTCAGAAAGTGAGAACAAGTATGACACGCACAAATATGACCACAATCTGCATAACGTTAATGTTGATTTTTGAAGAAAAACAATAATATGTAAAAATAAAATTAATTTCTCCTGGACGTTCTATTTTTCTATTTTGTCGAAGTAATCTTTTTTTTCAAAAATTAATCATAAACACAAAACACCTTTCGGTCCTTTTATGTTCCCCTACTTAAAAGTTGGGTCCATGCATTTTCTTGACCTTCAAGTTGCCTCTACTGCTACCTCACCACAACTGAGACATCATCAATGGTCATATAGGTAGATGTTTTGACTGGTTGGCTCGAGTGGACATCAAGTTTTTGACTGAAAAAGTTCAGATGAGCTAGTACTACGTAGGACGTAGCTTTATTATCTTATACGATTATATCATACTCTTTCAGTCCTTCCTGCTGCTCACATGCATGCATGACAAGCAGGAGAAAAAAGCCCGCGACATTTCTGGCTACCACACAGCCAGATACTAGCTGCTCCACACTGCATCGGCATCGCTCGCAACTAAAGGCCCATGCTTGTCGAGCAATGCTACGCTGAAGGCGACCATGACAACGCGAATGCAGCGACACGTACCTGACAGGCTACGCTGGCAACGTTTGGGGGCTTGCGAATACAAAGGCGACAAGCGACGGCTGCATGGAAAGTAGTACTTGGTTGCTCCCAGCAGAAGATGCATGGTTGCATCCTCTGAAGGGCCCTCCTATGACACACCATACGCACGTGTGCAGAGACACGGATTGTACCACGGCCCCGCAGGCCACGAGCAGGATCGAACTTTTATTTGGCACTTGCCAAATCCTAAATGCTTGAAATATGCTCAAATGTGACAAAACTGCTAGTGCCAGGCTAGGCTGTTCTAGCCTGTTCACCCATTATGCGGCAAATTGCACCACCACTCTTGTCCTATCCTACAGTTGCCAGCTACTGTACGTACATACATTAGATTAGATTTTTAGTAGCATGCTTTTGTTGAAGTGTTTGTGTCGACTCGGTCGGCAAGTCGCCGAGATAAAGCGGAGTGGCTGAATATTTAATTATTATTTAGCTTTATTATTATAATTATTAGATTAAATTAAAGAGAGTCGAGAAAAGACTAATGGGTCTGGCCCGTTAGCAATTGTAAACACCTCATATAAATATGGGGGCAACTATCGTGAGACAATCAAGAAGAAAATAATTTAGGGTTTACCCTAGCTCCCCACCTCCACGCCGCCGCGCCCTCACACCCATCGCCGCCGCCGCCGCCCCCGCCGCCGCTGCTCGGCCGCCCGCTCCAAAGCCCGCCGCCAACGCCGCCTCTCTAGCCAAAATCAACGATCTACGCCCGCGTCACCCTTCTCGTTCTTCCTCTCGCGTTGATCGCCCAAACGGATTGTGACAGATTGGTATCCGGAGACCGACGATCCAATGGCCATACCCTGGGACAATCCATCACGGCGAACGTCAACAGATCATCGACGAGTACATCGCGAGCCATGGAGGCTAATTCAGCCCCATCATCGCCTAAGTACATCCCGCCCTCCAAGCGCTCTCTTGATGCCAGTAGACACAGATGAGCCATCCATCCGCGCACCTCCGATTCCTCAATCCTACGGCCCCGGGGACAGTCCAATTTTCATCTCGAATTTGATACGAAATTCCCTAGAAATTACTCCGCATTTCCACCTAAATTCTTGCCGAAAAATCCCGGGCGTACCCGCAATAATATTAAATTATTTTTTCCCGAGTACGATGGCAAGGGTGACCCTTCTCATTAATTGTACAAGTCGCGATAAATTTTTTCTCGCTTAAGGAATTATTATCTGGTCGATCGAGCTCGCCGTTCCATCTCCAAGGAACGCATTATCTTGGTTTATTCGTTGGGAAAAACGAAGTGGGTCAACCAACTTGGCGAATTTTCTGCGGCTATTACCGGACGTTTTAGAACTCCACTACACAATCATCTTGGTGATCCGACAAAGATCGCGCCACGGGAGATTTGGACAGTACACTAATACGTTCACAACAACGCCGAACAAGGTACAACACCTCTCCCCCAAACAAATAGGCTATGCTTTATATTCTTTGGGTTAGCACCTCTCGATTCGGTCGACGTCCAACTAAATCAACCACGATATTGAGACAGCCCATAGCACTTGCTAGACGTCTCTATACAGACTTCCGTCGACGTAACTCAAAGGTACGCACAAGAGGATATTCGAGATATTCAAATATCGCTTCATGGGTTAACCGGCATATCCACTTGTCCTACCATGCAATTAATTATCAATATAAATGGCACCAATTTATTGGCTCTATTGGATTCAGTTCAACACACAATTTTCTGGATTCGATTTGGCTATGAAACTGGGCCTCCAAAGTTCTTCTTTTTACACTTTGTCGCTCAAAGTTACCGCCGCCAATGGACAACACGTAACAAATGTGGGAAGGTATGATGATATCGAATTTTTTTATTGCTCTTGAAAAGCTTCAAAGCGATTTCTTCAAAGATCAAATTAGGAGGCTATGATGTTGTTTTGGGTGTGGACCGGCCGAGTTCTTTGGGAAATATTGTGCGGAATTTTAATAAACTTATTATAAAGTTCAAGCGGAAAGGACAACCGATCACATGGCACGACCTCTCTAAAGAGACAGATTCTCAACCGGTATTCATATACTTTCTCCCGACATGCCAATGGATCCTCTCGCTATGCAAATTTCAACAACTTTTTCGAGAGAGCCCGGGGCTCCCACCTCAACGGCGTTATGATCATAGAATTCATCTTAAGGATCCCACTCAGCCGACCGTCGTTAAAGCCTAATCGTTACCCTCGAGTCTGAGAAAAATGAACTGGAACGACAATGTGCGGACATGCTTCATCAAGGTATCATCCGGTATAGCACCGCCATTCTCATCACCGTCCTTCTTGTCAAAAAACATGATCGATTTGGCGTTTTGTGTTGATTATCGGGAGCTCAATAGTAATACCTTGAAAGACAAATTTCCAATACCGGTTATTGCTGAATTATCGGATGAACTAGAAGGTGCTAAATTCTTCACCAAATTAGATCTTCGCTCGGGCTATCACCAGTGCGCATGCATCCTCCGGACATCGAAAAGACAGCTTTTCGGGACACATCATGGGCACTTTGAGTTTTTGGTCATGCCATTTAGATTATGCAATGCACCTTCAACTTTTCAAGCTTTGATGAATGATATATTGGGACCGTTTACTGCGTAAGTTTGTCTTTGGTTTTCTTTGATGATATCCCCGATATTTAGCAAATCTGATCCGAGCATCTCCACCATGTCGAAGAGGTTTTCAAGGTACTAGCATCTCATAATATCTTCTTAAAGAAATCTAAATGCCTCTTTGGTCAATCACAATTGGGTTATTTGAGACATATTATATCGGATCTTTGGAGTGGCTGTTGACCCGAGAGAAAATTGAGGCCGTCACCGCTTGCGCTCCCACAAACTCTCCGTGAATTGTGAGGCTTTTTCTCGGGACTCGGCTTGTTACTACTGAGAAAGTTTATAATGGATTGTGGTACAATTGCACGTCCCTTGACCGATCTTCTTAAGAAGGACTCATTCTGTTGGACACCCTTGGCAACAAATGACTTTTGAGCACCTTAAGAGGACTTTATCATCGACACGGTTCTCCAACTTCCGGACTTTAATAAATCATTTGTGGTGAAATGTGATGCGTGCGGTACAGTATGGGTGTTGTTTTACATCACGGTAATGGTCCAATTGCTTACTTTAGCAAGCGTATGCCCGATAAGTACAAGAAGTTAGCTGCTTATGAAAGAGAACTCATAGGGCCGGTAACGGCGATCAAGCATTGACGACCATATCTTTGGGGTCGCCCATTTATTATAAGGTCGGATCATTACAAGTGTTAAGTACATTTTAGATCAACGCTTGTCCACGCCCAAAGCATCAATGGGTTAGCAAATTACTTGGCTATGATTTTACTGTGGAGTACAAGCCGGGTAAATTAAATGTGGTGGTCGACGCATTATCTCGTCGAGAACACGTATGAATCTTCCCTCATGGCTATTTCGAAAATTCAATTGGGGTTATTTGACCAACTACGGGAGGAAATTGCATTCAGTGACGAAGCTATAGCCCTTATTGATTCTATAATCAACGGTAAGGACTCTGCATGGGAAGTTCGCAATGGATTGATCTTGTTCAACAAAAAGGTATGGCTTTCCAAATCGTCCAAACATCTTCAGACTATTCTCCATGCAATTCATGATTCAGCACATGAGGGTATACAGAAAACATTGCATCGATTCCGTCAGACCTTCTTTGTCAAACATGATAAACGCGGTGTCACGATTTTTGTGAATGATTGTTTGGTTTGCCAACGCAACAAAACTGAACACCTTCATCCAGCTGGGCTTCTTCAGCCTTTACCAATTCCAGAGCAGATCTGGGAGGATATCTCAATGGATTTCATTGAAGCTCTTCCGAAAGTTGGATCTAAATCGGTAATCTTAACAGTGGTTGATCGTCTATCCAAGTATGCTCACTTTATACCCCTTTCTCATCCGTATACAAAGAACCCCGTAGCCCGAAATTTTTCTCGAGATTGTTAGACTACATGGCTTGCCAAGATCGATTGGTTAGTGATAGGGATGTCATCTTCATGAGTCAATTACGGCAAGAAATTTTCCGTCTATCCAACATTATTTTGTCACCAACATCGGCTTATCATCCTCAAGCAGATGGCCAGGCCGAGGTCGTCAATAAAATTATTACGATGTATCTGCGCTGCTTGACTGGTGACAAACCAAAGGATTGGGTAAGATGGTTACCTTGGGCTGAATATTGCTATAATACTTCATATCATGCATCGACCAAAACAACGCCGTTCAAACTTGTGTATGGGCGTGATCCCCTACTATTCGTGGTTATCATCCGGGTGAGACAACATTACCACCGTGGATGATTTACTAACTTCAGGCGGGATATTTTTTCTCAATCAAACAAAGGTTCGTTTGCGGTTGTCTCGGGATTATTACCGCAAATATTTTGATGCTAAACATACGTATGAGAGAATTTAAAGTGGGTGATTATGTTTGGCTCAAACTTTTATCCCGTTCTGTGGCAACAATATCGATTTACACAAAGGCAAGCTCTCTTCTAAATATTTTGGACCATTCGACATCGGCAAGATCATTACACCAGTAACATATGCATTGAATTTGCCGCTGAAACCCGTATACACAACGCCTTTCATGTCGGCATGCTCAAACCACACCGTGGGGAGATACCTCGAGATATTCCGGAATTACCTCGGATTCATGATGGCACACCGGTCCCGGAACCTGAATTAATGCTCAAAACAAGGGTCCGCCAAGGTCAGACTTTAAGTGCTCATCAAATGGAAGAACAAACCTGCCTGCGAGATGTTTCATGGGAAGATCTTGAATTATTCAACAAAATCTATCCGGACTTCCGGCTCGAGGACGAGCTGAATCTCCAAAGGGGAGAGATGTCGGACTCGGTCGGCCGAGTCGCCCGAGATAAGCGGAGTGGCTGAATATTTAATTATTATTTAGCTTTATTATTATAATTATTAGATTAAATTAAAGAGAGTCGAAAAAGACTAATGGGCCGGCCGTTAGCAATTGTAAACCCCTCATATAAATATGGGGGCAACTATCGTGAGACAATCAAAAAGAAAATAATTTAGGGTTTACCCTAGCTCTCCAACCTCCAGCGCCGCCGCCCGCCGTGCCTCACCGCCCGCCGCTGCCGCCGCCGCCCGCCCGCGCCGCGCCGCCCGCGCCGCGCCATGCGCCGCTACTCGCGCCCGCCGCCAACGCCGCCTCTCTCACCGTCAAATCAACGATCTACGCCACGTTACCCTTCTCGTTCTTCCTCTCGCGTTGGCCCGGAAAACGGGTTGTAACAGTTTGCAAGTGTGGTGACGCATGGTGATATACAGCGTCGTCAGTCATATTTTTGACGCGAGGCGAAACCCCATTTTCGTCATTAAGAGATCGATAACGGAAATACAATGTTTAGAACCTGATAAAAGAGAAGACAGAGGCAAGTGCTAGCACAAAAATAACGACCTACGCACACACTTGTATCATCAGACTACTTAAGGCTATATCAGCCACTTACAAGTATCATCATCAACACAGGACACACAGGTCCAGCTTAACAAAAGAAACGGTAGGTCGAGATCACAAAAGCAGAGGCAATATTCAGTTGTAGCCACAACACACAAAGTCTTCTCAGTTCCCAGATCCCTTCTGCTAGTTGGCGTTGCCTCCCTCAGGATCCTCCTCCAGAGCATCTTGCTTGCGCTTCTTGTCGTTGGCGATCAGTTGAGTAGCCATCGCTAACATCATAGCTAGGGCAGCTTCCACATTCTTCTTGTCATTTTCCAAAAAAGTCCTGCCCAACAACCCATTTAGCGCACAAATATAGCATACAATACCAGCAGGAGACGTCGTCAGTCATATGGTGTCACGTACGTATAACTATAGTTTTCCAACGGGCGGGCCGCCCGCCCGCACGATCTCGGGCGGGCTGGGCTAGGCCCGGACATGCCCCACCGGGCCTCGTGCCTCACCGGGTCGGGCCACACCAGGCTTCGTGCCTGGTGGTCGGCCGAGCATGCCCCACGGGCCATGAACGATATACCCAGCCGGCGTGGCACGCCGGTAACATCTTTGGGCCGGCCCGGTGGCGGTAAAGGTAAAAAACACACAAAAAGAACAAAAAAAAAAAAGTGAGAAAGGACAGGGAGCTAGCTGGTCACCTTCGCAACCGGGCCCGGTGGTGCGAAGATGGACAACCGAGAGACAAGACGAGAAACGAAAAAAAAGTGAGAAAGGACGGGGGGCGGGGGGGATGAATGGCAAGAACAAGAACTCACATCACCGATTCGAGAAAGGATGGGAAACAGGAGAGGGAGGGAGAGCAAGGACAGGAAGAAGGAACCGAGGCGGATCGAGGTCACCGGAGGCGGATCGGCGGTCGCCGGATCGGCGGTCGCCGAATTCGCTGCGGCGGCGGCATTTAGGGTTAGGTTTAGGCGACGGGCGGTAGGCGATCGGAGGAGGGGAGGAGTGGGGATTGGGGAATGAGGCGGACGCGGCGTTGGCGTTTATATACGGCGTCGATTTAGGGTTAGGTAAGGTGCCGAATTGGGCTGGCTGGCTCTTGGGCTAAGCTAGCTGTTGTTGTTTTTTTCTCACATTTGGTGGCCCATTGAGGCCCGTTGCATTATCATCGGGCCGGGCCGTGCTTCGTGCCCGTGCCTGGGGTCGGCCCAAGTCCGCCCGGGTGCCTTGGGCACGTGGCCAGCGGGCCGTATGGAAAATTATACGTATAACCGATGAGAAATGTAGCGCGTGTGATCCTGCAGATGAACCGGAGAGTTGAGGAGGATTATTTGGCTGCGGATTCAGATCGACTGCCTTTGATTCTCACACTGCTGAAGCTTGAAAACGTAGTACGTCGAAATAAAGAACTAAAGACCCCATTTGAGGGGATCCTTGAGGGGAACACGAGGTAGGTAGAAGGGTGTGCACGCGCAGTGCAAGTTGCCGCGTTTGCAGATCGACGCTGAGGCATGGGTAGACACATCGATCGATCCATCCATCTCTGGCAAGACAGAATTAGACACCGTGGCTACGACGTCTCGAAGCGCCGGAAGCTGATTAAGCGTGGAATAATTAAGCCAGCTAGCTAACCTGTCCACCAATCAACACGCATACAAAGCAAGTTGCACAAGTGGTCCATCTGCGCAAGCAGCTAGTAGGACTGATGATCGTACGGTTGATCTGAGTCTCTGAAGCTAGCTATACTGCTATAGTACTAGATCGATCGACTCCATTGTTTCTGATCGAATTCTGACGGCTAGGTCGTCACCACTGCAAGTTCCATCCACGCACATTGCGCAACACAAGCAAGATCCCATCGCCAAAAAAAGCAATATGGACGGGAAACCTCGGATGCATCGATCGATGAATGTGTGATCGATGAATGTGTTTGCCGGGGGTCGACGAGAAATCCAGCCCAAGAGTAGTAGACTACCACGCGCCTCGGGCTTTGGCTTTCGGCCCAAGACGTCAGGCAGGAGCGGGGCCCGTCTTTCAACATGGAGGCCGAGCACGATCTGTTAGACACCCTGGGCCTGGGCCGATCTCTACAGATCCATGTATGTGTGTCTCAAACAGGGCCGGATGTTAAAAAATAAAAAGGAAGCTTAAAAGTGTGAGTGGGCTAGGTTTGGTATATAGAAAGGAAAAGTTGAGGGTAACAAAACAAATCTTGTTGCTGCCCGGGATCGAACCGGAGACCTTCAGTGTGTAAGACTGACGTGATAACCACTACACCACAGCAACTATGACGGCTCTTTCCTTTTAAACAGTTTATTTATCATAGGGTATTATCCAGTACCCGAGACAAGAAGAGGATGAAGAAACTTTCCTCTTTTCCCCTTCGACATGATGAATGATCTAACGGCTTGGTCAACCACAATATTGCTAGTCGTTTTTATTCACAAATATAGTATTTATTTATTGATCTATATCCGCACACACGATCTTTCATCTGCAGGTGCATAAACTAGGTAGCAAAGGTATGGCACATTCTTGCACACCGTTCTTCAACCTTTCTTGTTCGCGCCATCCCAAATTCCACCGATCTTTAACTCCTTTTCTTCTTTGTGGGTTGCAGTTTTGTCTGGAGATTTACAACAAAACGACGAGTTTACACAAGAGTTGATAGAATTGGATGTATAACCATTCCTAAAATTCTAGGAAGAGGTGTATCAGTGTATGTATTTTAACAGCTAGCTTCTTGGAAGATACAATGGCCTATTTGGTACAACTCATTGCATTGGTTTTTATTAACAAAATCTATCCAGCAACAGCTTTATCGGTTGAGTTGAACTTATTTTGGTGTACCGTTTGGCAAAGCATTCATTTTTGTAGCAAAACATCCATGGCAGGAAAAAAAAAAATGGTAGAACTACCATTTCCCTTTATTTCCTGACATTTGTTCACACCTCTTTATTTTCCTCTCGCTTCTTTTTGTCATCCTTATCCCCTCCGTGCCCAGGCCCACACAGAGAACTGATATCAAATGGAAAAGGAAAAAGTCGAATTTCCTCACCATTATCGCGAAAGTTCACTTTTCCTCCCCAGCGACAAAACCGGACAAATCACCTCCCTCAACTTTTCAAACCATGCAAATTACCTCCCTCGGCGGTTTTGAGGGCGGTATTGCTACAGTAACAGCGGTTTATCTTTTCCTTTTTAAAAAAAAATCGGGTTGAATCTTTAAAAAATCCGCAATAAATCACGAAAAATCATAAAATGAAAAATTCAATTTTGTTAGACTCCACATGATTAGATCTACACATAATTCAGCGGTTTGGAGTCTAACAAACTTGGATTTTCTATTTTATGATTTTTTTTATGATTTACTATGATTTTCAAAGATTCAACCTAATTTTTTAAAAAAGAAAAAGGTAAACCACTGGTACTATAGGAATACCGCCCTCAAAACCGCTTCGAGGGAGGTAATTTTGCATGGTTTGAAAAAGTTAAGGGAGGATTGTCCGTTTTTGACGCTGGCGGCGAAAAATGAACTTTCATATCAATAAATTTGTACTTTTTCCAATGGAAAAATTACGCAGCAGTTATGTTGGGCTCGTGCCTGATGTTGGGCCGGCCCAGCAAAGCCAAGTGGGGGCAGCTCAGATTTCTGGATCCACCGTCGGATGGGAACGAGCGGCTAGATGCACATCGACCGCAGAGATAAGTCAGTTTGGTCAGCTCGTTCCCCACGCGCGAGCTCCATGTCTTCCATGGCGGCCGCACCACACACGAGCCTCGGCGCCAGCATGCTCCGGCGGCCGTGCGCCCGCGTTCCCGGCGACCCGCGATCCAGGAGGCCGCGCGCTCTGCCGGCCCCGACTCCGTGCCGACGGCCTCGACCCCGCGTAGTCCGGCGTGCTCTGGCGTCCGCGCCCGTTCGAGCTTGACGGTCAGCGTGCTCCGGCGGCCGCGCGTCGTCACGCTCCGACGACCCGCGCGCCCGACAGCCAAGCGCCCGCACGGGGCAAAGGTGGACATGCTCGCGAAGGGACCCACCAAAGTCAGAGAAAGCGGGGAGAAGCAGGTTTTTTCGGCTTCACTCTCTCTCCCTGTCCTCACTCTCTCACGGCAAAGCTGAGCGGCGTGGTTGCGGTTTGATGCGGCAATCGGCGATGGCCAGAGCAGAGAGATTCCCTCACTCAGCAACCGTCCAAATCCAATGGCCGCTGCTTGCTCGTCACGAGGAAGTTGCATCCTCTGTGTTTGATTCGGCAACCGGCGACGGCGGTTTCTCATTGCCGACTCTGAGATCCCGTTAGACTAGACAGACAGTATCACCCGCGCCCCGGAAGGCCGGAACCGAACCAGCGCGCGAGTCCAACGGAACCACCGCGCGCTGTCCCCACCAGTCAGGGGTCAGGGGCACGGCCTCGCCAGTTGCCCGCTCCGCCGCCGCCGGACGAACAACCGCAGCGCCCCCTCCCTCGCTACTCTGTGCCTTTTATTCCCTTCTGATGAGTTCTGACGGAAGGAGCGGTTTCAGAGGCCTCTTCTTTACTCTGCCCGTCCGCAACACGAGGGTTGGATCAACAGCAAAGCAATGCCGCTGCTGGTTTACTCTCGTCGACGTCGTCGTCTCCAGGGCCCAGCAATGCCGCTGCTGGTTTACTCTCGTCGACGTCGTCGTCTCCAGGGCCCAGCAGCTGCCGGCGCTGCTGCCATGGTGCCTGCAGTGTCGGAGGCAGAGGCAGAGTCCGCTGTGCGCAGAGGTCCGTTCTGTTCTTCCCTCTGCTCTGGCCCTCGCTTGTTGTTTTTTGCTGCAATCCACTATGGCTTCGTCGTGGCTTAGAGAATCTAGGCGTCTGGAGTATATATATAGTATATACTAAAAAAAAGGCCTGCTGTCTCTTTCGCATCCGTTGTTTTTATGCTCTTGCACTTGTTGCCTCACGTGGATTTCTCGTTTTGGTCTTGTTGTGCTGCATTCGTTTACTCCACGTTCTGTACTTAGATATACATACACATACATGGTTAAAGCAATGTATGTGCTTAGATATACATGGTAAAAGCAATTGTATGTACAAAAGCCACAATCTTCGGTGTCTGTGTTAGCAGAGTCGGGGAGAGCAGCCGTCTAGTCGAGTCATAGAAAAAATACGTTTTTTTCACGGGAAGTGTGATTCCTGTAGCTACTCGATTGTTTAGTCCGTGGACCGTTACTATTTAGTCGACCATTTGCTCTTTTATTAGTAAAAAGTAAATTTTCCCTTTAATTGACCATATATCCTTTTTATTAAAATGTTGTTTTGCCGTTTAAACGGCCACGACCGTTTAATTACCGCTTGGTTTGTAATGCTGATAGCTTATTGAACTTCTTTTTTGTCAGGATCTGGATCAGGGCGTCTGTTAGGGATATCGCCGGCGACACCCGATATAGTCCGCAAGCCAGCCCAGGCGTCCGGGACAACTGCCGCAGATGGCTCTTGCAGCACTGCTCTGTACACCAGCGCGGCTGCTGACCCCGGGAAGGTGGATGGCCTGGCCTCGGTGCTGTTGCATGCCCGAGAACATTCTCAGTCCGCCATCCCGGAGGATTTTGGTAAAGTGGTGGGCACGCAGGAGTCCAGCACCATGTCTCAACTGGTGGGCCAGTCCTCCAAGGTTGCACTGCAAGAGCAGCAGCAGGAGGAAGAGGAAGAAGTTGTTACTAGTGGCAGCGATGCAGGTGCTGCTTCTCCTGACCATACTCCTACTGTGGAGAAGGTGGTGCTCAGACCTCGGAGCTGGGGGAAGAAGTCGACCAAGGGAGTTAAGCGGCTCAAAGTGGCCAAGGATAAATTGATGAAGCCCAAGGTGACCACGCGCAGTACAGCCAAGAAGGCAAGACGCAATTTGGATTTGGATTCAGATTTGCACTCATTAGAAAGTAAAACTTGTTCAAGCAGAGCTGAGCTGACGGGTAACTTGAAGTGCCTTGACAAGATTCATAGTTTGAACAGTGAACCGACTACGGCGTAAGAGGAGCAAGAGAGGGAAGAAGAGGAATCTGATGGTAGGAAACAAGGAAAGTGGTCAGCTGGCACTTTTTTTCTTACCAGAGGACACCAACTGTTGCAGCATCCTTTGCACTTGAGCCACTCTGGTATTCAGCAGAACTTGATATCCCACGCCCTCAAAATCATGGGAAGCGGCAAGCTAAGGTTTTGGGCCTTACTGATGAAACATCGAGGGTGTTTTCTGTTCTGACAGAGTGGTATAGGAGTGACAGTGAGAGTTTTGAAGGGTTTGATATTGGCAGCGGACCTGAATGGGATACAGAACGGCGCAGGTTTGAAGAATATGTGGATATATTCATTGATGAAATGTCTAAACTAGTGGGTAATTATTCTGGCCCTTTTTATGCTTTCGATGTCAAGTTGCAAAATGCAAGAAAGAGATTCACATTACCTTTAATAAAAAGTGAGAGCACAAAAAAAGCCTTGTAATCGAACTTGTCAAAAAAGCTAGAATGAAAAAAATTTGTGGAATCATTAGGAAAAATAATTTCTTGACAAAAGCATTTTGTGAACTGTTAAAATGAATTTCACAGTTAAGTCAATTTCATATTTCGCAGAACAAAATAAAAAAAAAAAACTTGTAGATAATTTGACAATTTGCTGCCTAGAGCAAGAAATAGTTCTTCCAGTGAGACATTAACTTCATTTGTGCAAGTTATTCACTGAGATGCCACTCCTCTATTTCCTTTTCCTCCTTTTTAGATTAGATTGTACACTTTTAAATGTATGTTAGCTTCTAAATTGTGACCAAAGATCCAATAATGTGTGCATGCAATTTTTTTCTGAGCAAACATCAGTTATTCAAACATAGACATTGGGAAGACCTATGGAGAGCAAACACCTGTTTCCTTGGCTATCAACAGTGTCACATTTTTATGTGGACAAAAATCGTATTTAGTTGTATCAGATCAGTAAGCCATACGACCTACTGTCTCTGTTGAATACATGAGTAGGAAATGGTTTCTAATTCCTTATTGCTTCCATCAGGGCCTAGAAAATATTCTCAGTGGGGAGGATCCCTAGTTGACTCTGTGGTTGGTACTTTCCTTACACAGAATTCTGCCGATAACTTATCAAGGTAAAATGAGGATCCATAAATATGATTTTAGAATGTTCAGATGTTTTATACCAGAACTAATTTCCATTTTTCCACTTTCCTTCATTTTTCGGTCCTCATCCATGGAAACAGTCAAGCTTTTATGACCCTAGCGTCAAAGTTTCCTCCAAGGAAGAGATGCGATAAAGCTAATGCAACTCCATTAGTGGCAAATGAAGCATTTGATACGTTTGACTTCGTTGATTCACATTTTGATGGATATGTTGATTCTGAGAAAGAAGTTGACTATGATACAGAGGTGAAAAAGGGCATTATGGTGAAGATGAAGAATACAATAGACTTATAGGGAATTTCGTTGCTATTATGAAGCAGAAAAATATTTCTACTTGGGACAGTGACCTTATGAACTTAGTGAAGGATAAATCTGGAAATCCAGTATGCACTGAAAAAACCTTGAAAAGGATCTTAGCTTCACTACGACTACCAGACACAGCGTCTAATTGGAAAGAGTTACGGGAGGAAGCATATAAAAATGGATACAAAAGTCAAACTGAAACAGGTGGTGTTGTAGATTGGGAATCAGTTCTGAATGCACCATTTTCTGAGGTCGCAAAATGCATTGCAGTCAGGGGGCAGCATAACATTTTGACTGTGCGGATACGGGTATGTTATTGCAAGAAGAAGACTGCTATCTACTAATTTCTAATATTTTGTCCAAGTTTTCTGTGGCATCACTATATTTATAACTATCTTACCCCAAGTGATGAGTACACCCATCTTTGAAAAAGTTAATGCTCAACATTTGTAATCCTATTAAAAATTGTAGCGAAATTATATTTATAAAGTTATATCCAACATTTTTGTTGCAAGAATAAATTTCTAAAATTTTATCCAAAATTTTTGTAGATGGGGAACTTTTTTCAGATGGAGTTATTTATTTTACATGTTTATTTAGTGGAATGAGCTTTGTGTATTTATTTAGTGGAATGAGCTTTGTGTATCACATGCCTTTTGTGCTATTAGAGATTAGAGGTAATATTATATTATAATCTAAACCTCAAATTGAGTAGATAACAGTCTTTTGTTCTGTTCTTTCCCAGGAGAGTCATCATGCATAAATATTTTCTGAGATTTTTTTTTTGTTGGATGTTTTATTAATACTGTACACATTTATTTGCTTAAATTATTTGTTTCATCAAAACATATGCTTCATCCATATAGGCTGTTCAAGTGTTATAGGGCATTGTTATGAGTTTGCTGGTCGCTGCAAATTTTGGTGTTAATCTATGCATTCTAGTTGACATATACTTATACTTACAATACTTAATGTCGGAAGGCATATTACATTTTGATGCTTGCCATTTTATAAGTATGGGAATGGATGTAGTAGTATCTATTTAATATTCTGTGGTTTTAACGAAAATGGCTGATACGTATTGTATCATCTACAGTGGACTCTTTATTCAATACTACCAAATGTATTTCTCTATCTCTATTTTACAACCACCATATTATCAACAATGTGATTGAAATATTAGTTTTATCACTTACGTTTTTAGCCTGTCATCGTGTTTATCTTTCTTATTCTTGGGATGAAAGTGCTAAAAGCATTATTTTTCCTTTTTACAGGAATTTCTTGATCATGTACAGAAAGCTCAAGATGGAAGCTTTGACCTGGATTGGCTTAGATTTATATCACGTGAAAAAAGCCAAGTATGGCTTTGCTCATAGTACATATACTACTGCCTATTGCTTCACCATTTTGCTCTTTTGTTTTGCGGTGGCTGTTGTTGAAGGAAATATCTTCAAATATTAATATTCCTTTTTATTGTATTTGTGACTGCAAAATTAAACAACTTTGTTAAATATTCCATCTCACAGAATTTACTTATTCTTTTTTTATTGTTCTTGGCACTAGAAAAATTCTGCTCAGTATACATGGGTTTGGAATGAAAAGTGCTGACTGCATTTGCCTTTTGTCATTGAGGCATAGAGCATTTCCAGTAAGTTACATTTTATCATTCTATAGATATAGAAAATACTGTCAAGCGTGAATGCTGACTCCATGCTTATTTCAGATTGATGTCAATGTAGCTCGCATTGTGACAAGGCTAGGATGGGTCAAACTTCAGCCCTTAAACGGTTCTGATTTCCATCTAATTGACCTGTAAGATTGGTCGATCTAGGTTGAATATGTGATTATGTGAATACCATTGTAACAATTTTCTCCTTGTTTTTTTGTTGTAACAATTTTCTCCTTATTTTCCTTTTTTGTATCATGAAGATATCCACTCTTGGATGATATACAAAGGTATCTATGGCCTCGATTGTGCACCATTGACAAGGAAAAGCTGTAAGTCCACAATCTCTTTTGAAGATTATTACTAGCATTTCACCATTACTCTTCTCTAAGAATATCCATCTGACTACCTGTACAAAAATAGGTATGAAATGCACTGTCTTATGATAACTTTAGGAAAGGTACGCATATATTCTAAGTGAGTTATATTTACGTTTTCTATGAATATTTTTCAACTCTGGCTGTGGTTGATTGATTTCATGATGCAGGTGGTGTGCACAAAAAAATGATCCAAACTGCAGAGCATGTCCTTTCAGTGAAGGTTGTTTATATTACAAAAGTTTACATGCCAGGTATGTGCATGATTTATACTGTTGTTTGTAGACTGTGCCGTAAGTATATGTATAATAACTGTATGCCATTTAAACTTAGCATCCATTTAACTATTATTATAATAAAAAAATAAGTATTATCAGATACCATTAGTTTAGATTAGATTTTCAAAAATTAATTACTAACAACATAACTAAACCTATTCAAAGAGCCAATCAGATGATAATAAACCAAAAGAAAAGAGAGTACTCCTGTAAGTTATCACATTTTGCGACAGTATGAAAGTGGGTGCTCTGAATTATCATAAGGAATGCTGGGAAACCTTCAATTCCTTATGAAATTAGGAAGTAAGTCAAGCGAGCAAAGGCACGACTTTTCCATTCCCATGTACAGTAACTGCTCGTAACATGGGTCCACCTTTGTTACGCAGTTTGTTGCTTGACCATTAAATTATGAAATTAGAAAGTTATATTCTAGATTTTTTCCAGATTATAAGTATTGCATTCCATATATTAGATCAAATGTATTTAGGTTACTTTGAGGCAATTCATCCTCCAGCTGCCACACCTTCCTCTTTCCCAGGTGTTTTACAAACCACGTCCAGTGATATGGGCCCATGGCAAGAAATTTGTGACTTGGGTGGGGGTGGGGGAACTTGTGTGTACTTCATTCATTATTGCTTTACTTTCACTCAACTCTTCAATTCATTTTCTGTCTTAACCCTTAGTCTTAAAACAATGAATTTCTTGCTCCCAAACCAGTATTATTGTGGCTTGTATTGCTGAGTTGGAAAGATTCTTGTTGTTTTCAGAAAGCTGCTTCCTCTGCTAGAGAAGCATGAACATGAAAAAGGAGAACTGCAAGTAAGCATGGTTGCTTCTGGGAGTTGCACACCAAGTTCTCAACAAATGTATCAGTATCAAATTGCAGTAAGCAGCACTTCTGAAACACCACCCATCCATAACTGCGAGCCAATTATTGAGATGCCACCAAGCCCAGAATATGAATACAATGGAACACCTAATGAGCAAGAAGATTTCTACGAAGATTATTATGCATGTGATATTGAAGATTTTGCACCAGGAGTACACATTATGCTGGTGAAATAAACATTTGTTCAAGCAAGCATGTGCTGAATAGTAATTCTTGGACACCGAACCGTGGAAAGGACTTGGTTGAGATAGATCCAAAGTGTAGCTTTGGCCAGAATAAAAAACTAAAAATATCGGTCGTCTTAGGACAGAACACAATGCGTAAGTAATTTTGATTTCTTGATATAATTATGTCCTTAGAAATCAGCAGCACCTCTCTAAGTTTTTTTCTAACTTCTACTGTAGATACGTCCTCCCAGATGATCATCTAATCCTAGAAGAGGTGTGTTGTATATATTGTGTGATTCTTACCCTTACTACAAATTATGGGTTATATTTTTCTTTTACACTGACATTGATTAATCTAGTGACCTATTTGCTTGTTTACCAGTTCGAAGACAGAGTTCCAGAAGATACATGCCCTTACCTACTAGTGGTTCAGTCTTGTCCTGATGACTACACAGTGAAAGGCACGGTTCTGGTGAGCAACTACTATTATGATTTCTAACCAATCCTAAAATTTGCTCCTACTGGAGTTGAACCCAGGACCTCGCGGTTACATAGGAGTCACAACTACTAGACTGTTGTGACTTTCACTCAGCTGCTTTAGTGACCTTTGATGAATCAGCCATGGCCTGGTTTTGATTTCAACCCAATCCCTTGGGGTTGGCTGGGTAATTAATCCATTTTTCATCCTAATCATCCCAAGGATATTGAATTTTGTTCTCTTACATCCAAACACACCCTTCAATTCTGTAGAATTCTTATTCTGATTTAAAATTTAAATTATTGAATTAAAAAATGTGTTAAAAATTATTGAGAAAACTTTGGCAACTCTTTATCACTTCATTTTGTTGCCTTTGGATGAAATTCGTCTATGCAAATTCTTACATAGTTAATGACAACAATGCTCTCTCTCTCTCTCTCTCTCTCTCCATTGAACTATTTTTCCTCGAGATATTGCTGATTGAAGTTGTTATGCCCTCTGTTTTGTTTTGTTATTCCTTAACCATTTGCATCTGTGAATACGCAGATACCATGTCGGACAGCAAATAGAGGAAAGTTTCCGCTGAATGGTACCTACTTCCAGGAAAATGAGGTATATAGGCTTTAATAATCGAAGCAAATACCACAACAGATTGGTTGAACACTAGTCCGTAAAAATTATACCCTTTTGTAGGTTTTTGCAGATTACACATCTAGCGAAACCCAATAACTATACCTAGGGACGGTCTTGGGATGCTGAAGAGAAGCATTGTATATTTTGGGTCATCTATACACTCAATCACAAAAGGTATTTTATAAGTGAAATATAAACATGAAAGAAAGTCGTGAAATGATTGTTGATGAGTCATTTAACTTAAATTAAATTCATATCAACCTCAGGTCAAACAAAGCAAGATATCCAGGAATGCTTCAACGAAGGTATCAATTGGCTCTGAAAAATTCTTGGTTTGATCTTCATTTGGCTGAGTCGTTGGCTTCATCTTAAGGCTCTCAGCTCATAGATCATAGGTTCAAATCCCAGAATCATAGACGGAAAATCCAACATGTGATCCATGTAACAACCTGTGCAAGATAAATGAACTTTGCGACATAGAAATTGCATGCTATGAAAGCATAGTGTTGCAGGCCAATTACCTGGCCCACGGGTTTGTATGACACTGACATGTGATTGCTTTTCTGGTCTTTTTTTTTTTTAGGGGAATTTTCGCTGGTCTAATCTTACAGGCAGAACTGCTTGGTGATTTTTGCAGGATATGTCTGTGTACGATCGTTTCATCGGAGGACCGGAATGCCACTGCGCCTATGTGGCACACTGCATGCTACTAAGAAACCAGCTGGTGAGAAGCCTGTCAGGACATCTTCGGAAGGGAAGAGGAAGAAGAACGAGACGAAAGCAGCTTCCACTAAGTAGGATCTGAATCTGATGGCTGCTTGACGTAGATGTGTACAAAGTGTAGCTAGGAATGGACCGCACAAAAATGAATTGTAGCTGGGAATAATGCTGAACTAGTTCTGTAACACCCCTTGGTTAGGACTTAGAACATAATGTTAGTTGTGCCGCTGTTAGTAAACCTTAGTTATGACGCCTGAGATTGGGAGTGAACAAATGTGATCTCTCTTGTGTCATGTGACGGCTATTTTATTTCTGCCGGTCTTGTGCTTTATTTTTATTAATCTTAGACTGGTGACCTTAATGTCAATGGTACATTATTCGCAACTGGAACTGCATCCTGAAAATTGGTAGATCAGTCCTTTACCAATCTGTTGAGTAGGGTCACAAAGAAGTGTGTTTTGAGTATTGTCTGGAGAAAGTGTATTCACTGTCTGGTAGCAACTTTGTAGTCGATGAAAAGAGTTAAACAAAAAGTTTGTGCCTTGGCTTTGTGAAGAAGTGTGAAGTAGAGAAACATAATACAGCGCAATAGAAACAATAGAATTTTATTAAAACAGAGGGCCCAAATTCATCGACGGCATGTGTTCAATTTTTTTTTTTTTTTTTTTTTTTTTGAACGAACCGGGCAGCGAACTGCCGATTATATTAAAAGGAGAGTCCCAGGCTGGGAAGAACAACAAAGCAATACAAAAGAAAAGAAGAAAAGAAAAAACTAACTAAACTCCACCCGGTTGGATTGGGACATCAACACGGGTTACCACTCATTGGCCGGTCGGATTGGGACCTCAACACGGCCAAGCCTCTATACCACAACCTCGACAAGGCAACAAAACTGAAAAACCGAAACAACAACTGCACATAGCGCCCACTGAAAACCACTCTCAAGCAATCGCCGAGAGCCTCAAGTCGTATCCCCTCGCGCCGATCGTTACCGGGAGAGAGCGGACCGCACCCCACCAAGAAGGCGCCGCCATGCGGGACCTCTCGCCGTGATACTGGCTGCAACACCACACACCTCCCGACAGGGTGGAACCACCAGATCCGACCTCAAACGCACGGGGCCTTGCCTCACCCGCCGCTGGACTCCACCACGCCTCGTCGCCTCAAGAACACCGCAGACGGGGGGCCTCGCCACGTCCGCCACAGCACTCATGTCACGGATCTGTGCCTAAGATCGCCATCGAGGTACGCAGGGGGCTGCCCTACCTCTTAGGGACACCATCAGTCAAGTCACCACCGAGGATCGACATCATCTCATCGCCGCCGGCGCACAAACCTCCGCCACCGAAGTCGGCAAGACAAGGGCGTCGCCGCGCCATCTTCCGACGATGTACGCGACCCGGCATAGCCCAGCCGAAGGCTGTGCTACCCGCCGCAGATCGGCTGCAAGCCAAGTCATCTCAATATGTCGTTGTCGCAAGCGCCGTCTTCCGACGCAGTCCCACGCCGCCTCGGCGGTTACCCGCTAACGCCGGCCGCCGCAGATCGCCGCAGCGATCACCCCACACATCGATAACCCTTGTTCACCTTCAAAGGCTGCGAACGTTTCCACAAGAGCTTAGCAATCCCCTGAAGCTCTCCAACCTGCACCACAAAGACACCGCCACCAAAACAGATCCCCGTGAATCATTGCTACCGTAAAAACCATCAACCGAAGGGTCTCAAGAAACGACGCCTCAAGGAGGGAACGGCGCCGGGCGCCGCCGTCGATCGTCCGAGTGGACGGGGTTTTCACCCGAGAGAACCTCGTGCCGCTGAGATGAAGCTCCAAAGATGACCCCACAGAAGGAAAGCGACGCCAAAGAGCGCCGCCGCCATCGCTGCTAGCACGAACCGCAAAGGCTTTCGCCCGGGCATCCATCCCAAAGCAAGCACACCCAGCCCGGCCTTCCACGAGCAACGACCACACGAAGTCCACTGCGGGGCGGCGCCCGCTGCCGTGCCTCTTCCCACCGCGCCGCGGTTTCACCCGGCAAACCTCATCAACGCGCCGGCGCAGCGCAAGGTCGAGCCACCATGGAACCACCACGCCCGGGCGTCGTCCGTGCTGCCTTGTCTTCGCTTTCGACCGCGCCGAGGCGACGCCGCCGCCATGACGCGCCCCGACCACCCGCGCAGCCAGCCGCAGCGCCGCCGTTCGCCCGTCGGAAGGCAGCCCGCACGCTGAAGCCGCGCCATCCACCGACGAACCCGACGCCCCCACCGCCTCTCCTCGCCAGGCCCCTGCGGCACCGCCTAGCCCCCCGTGGGACCTCCCCGAAGCTTCCAGCCGCCAGCGCACCACCGGAGCCGCCGCCGCGCGCCAGCACCTCCACCACCGCTCCACCGCCGCCGTCGCAGATCCGTGTAGTGGGAGGGCCGGATCCGCCTTTGGGGCGCCGGATCTCCGCCCGCGCCGCCCCCGTCGTCATGGCGGCGAGGGTCGCGCGCTGTCCTCCGCCGCCCGGAGAGACGCCAATGGTTGGGGAAAGACCCCGCCGCCGCCGTCCCGGAGGTCCACGCGAAATGCAGGCCTCTCCGGCGGCGAGGACGGAAGGGTGGGGAGGGGAGCTAGAGGCGGGGCGGTGATGTCGCCGCCCGAGTCGCCGAGCGGGGCGACGCGGGGGCTGTGTCCTTTCGCGTTCCTTAATATTAGGATCCAAACATTTTGTGACATTAATTCCAAGCACTGTAAAATTCTCCCAAACCAAACCTTAACTTGTAGTGTACTAGTCGTTATTAGCAACATATAAGTAGTAATAACTTGTTATGTGTGCCATGGAAGCACTTGGTGCGCTAGTAAATTAAACCTGGCGCTATGTCTCCTATGCTCGTCCGCGGAGCTTGTCACGATGCTGCTCCTCCGCGTCCTCGCCCTCCTGGCCGTGGCCGTCCGTCGTGCAGCTGCTCAGACTTCCCGCGGACGGAGTATATGTTTGTATAATCAGCAGCAAGAGAACTTTTGCTACTGGAGATGATGAAGGATACATCGGACGCTCAATCAAATAAGAAGCCCCTTGAGGTAATATTATGCTCCTTCTAAAAATGTAACATTGATTACTAATCAGGCACTAACAAAATTTAGTTACTACTGTCACCATATTTGCTCCCGGATATGGGCATCTGCCTCGAGCTGCTTCGCAGCTTCCTCTTGAGCGTCGGCACATATCTCTTGTTTGGATGCGGACAGCACTTGGTGAAGAAATTGCAAGGTACCATAACAGACGCACCCAAATGGAAGTACTCATCAACGCGTCCAAACCACTGGAGCCTCTTGGTGTGCATGTCAAAGCAGGAAATGTAATCACAGAAACATGTATATGGTACATTCCTGCACCAAGCTTGCATGAACACAGAAACATGTCGAAATCCGGACTGTACTAGAGATATATCATCTCCCGGAGATTCGAGGTCCATCCCCATCATGCCCTTGGGGTTAGCTGAATTTGATACCCTTGTGGGAACATGATCACTGCCTTGCGGCACACTTCTCCTTTCATCTCCTTCCATCTGCTCAAACAAATTGAATGTATGTCAACACATGCTGCAAGCATGTAGAGTACAAATAAAAACAAATGCACTACAGTGACAAGCCAACAGGTACCTGTACTCCGTTACCAAAATGTGAAGGAAAAGTGCAATGAATAGCTTGCTAAACTCAGTTGCTGGACATGTTCTTATACCTAACCCAAATGGCACAAAGTTCTTCAATAGTGTGCTTCGCTTTGACTCATCCTAATATTTTTGTGTTTTTAATCAGTTAATAATTATAAGAAAATTTTTCTAATAATTATGAAAAAATTCAACGGCTCAAACTGTAAAGGGCTCTATATAGAAATATTACATGTATAGAAAACAGATTTATTAATACAACACGAGACAATATTACATGTTACAGAGTACAAATTTATTTGCCATAATAAAGTGATAGACATTTCATGGACCGTTGAATTTGCTAAAAAGCTATAGATTACACTCCCGGCTGATATGAGCCGCCTACGGCAAAACCATAGAGTCGCATTGGCATTGGAGGAATTTCTGGTTTTGCATGTTCCCTCGAGAAATTGTACCACCTCAATCATTGTGGGCCGATCAAACTCATGATCTTGGATGCACCAACATGCGATTTTGCAAACCCTTTCGACTTCCTCCATGTTCACTTCTCCATGCAAGCTTGCATCCACACTGATAGTGTCTCCATGGAGAAGCTTGTGTGCAACTTGCACAGGAAAAATAGTCTCCCCGGCCTTCACTATTACTGCACGAATGTTGAATAGAGTTCCTCTTTCGGATATGATCTCAAATAGGACCATACCATAGCTATAAACATCGACCTTGGGAGTAATAGGTGTTCCACTGATCCATTCGGAGCAAGATAACCGATAGTTCCACGCATTGTAGTCGAACATGACTGAAATCCCGCCCTAGAAGCTTCGCCATGCCAAAATCTGCAACTTTAGGAATGAAGGACAGGTCAAGGAGTATGTTCTCTGGTTTGATATCACAATGTATTATGTAATCTCGGCAACCATGGTGCAAGTATGCTAGAGCTCTAGCAACACCAAGAGCTATTTGGTATCGATGTTCCAATCCAAAATTGAACCATTACTTTGGAAAAGATGAGAATCCAAGGAGCCATTTGGCATGAGTTCATACACAAGTAACCTCCTATCACCTTCGCAGCAAAATGCCAAAATCCAACCAATTTCACTAAATTTATATGCTGGATGATTCCAATCGAATTTACCTCCGCCTCGGTTGCTTCTCTCTCCTGCTCCGCCATCAAGCCTTTTCACCGCTATTGTTGAGTCACCAAGAACTCCCCGAATACTGAACCAAAGCTGCCTTCGCCTAACTTTTCGTGAAGTTGTTTGTAGCATGCTTTGCAAATCGGTGTATCCAAAAGAAACAATTCCACCGCCACCTTGAGCAGTTTCGAGTGTGAAGTTGTTCCTTTTCCTCTTGTTCCTCCAAATCAATAGTACCAGCAGTGCTACTGAAAACAAGGTGGCAAAGCTTACAGCAAGGCCAATAGCAATCCTCATTCTTGCGGTGCTTTTCTGACTAAGCTCCTCTTTTGCAGACAGGCGATGGAATAGAGTTCCTCCACTTGTATCAGTTATGCCATTACATTGCTGCTGCTTCACATTGAGTAATTCGTTGTACCAGACTAAGCAGCCTCCATTGCGCCAGGAATATGCAGTACAAGAACAATTACTTAAGCAAACTATTTTGCATTTATCTAAACTGGTAGCAGATTCTATGTTGTAGGCATTATGAGGTAGCCTAACACATTGCATAGAATAGAACTTGTCAGTTGAACTTTCTGTGCTTTTGTGGCTCTCACAATCTAATGGACTATTTCTCATGCACCCACCTGTTCGATCATCCAAATCCCAATCCTCGGGTGATCTGATGGAGAAACCCTTCATACAGTCGCAGAAAACAAGCTCATTATCATTACATACTGTGAAAGGTCCACATACAGCATAGACATCACACAGAGCTTTGGGTTGAGCATAGCTCATTAACCATTTCTGTGAGCTCTCAAGCCAAATGAATGTCTTTGTTCGACCTGCGACATCCAATGCAGAATAGGCAATTATTCTCTCATCTAGTAAGTCATATTTTAAGTACTTCTCCTGGTCATTGTTGACAAATGTGAAATTGAAAATCGAAGGTCCAGCCATCTCAGGCACTGAGGTAAAGTATTGGCCGTTCCATTCCCCGCTGAACCAATATGGCATGGAAAAATTCAACGATATAAAGATAAACTGATTAGCACCACTTGGGTCTAGCTCCTCAGAGTATCTTCCAGAAGCTAGGTCAAGCGAATTCTTCCTAGAAACAAGGCGGCGGTTGAGACCTGTGATCTTGTCCCAACCAAGTTTTGCACCAGGGAGGATTGTATCTGTGGGGTAGTCAAAGCTCTGCCACAGCACATCAGATGAGTTTGTGGAGTTCTGTAGGATGAGATTGCCACTATTTAGAAGTATAGCTATAGTGTTATTGGTTGTGGTATTTGCTTGTGTGGACCAGACTATGGATTTGGTGGCTTGGTTCAAGATGACAAGGTTGCCATTATCAGATATTTTGAGCTCAGATGAGGTGTGATCTGTGAGCGGGCTGTCACCATTTGCAACCCATACTTGAGTCAAATCGGGGACTTTGTTAAACCAAATACCTAGGTACCAGTTCATTGTGTTGTTGGAGGACTTACTGCCTGTCCGGAAGAAGCCAAATGCATACTTGCCATTGCTGGAGACGAGCTTGTCGCTGCCGATAAGTGCTTGACCAGGTGCTATTGTGTCTGTGGCAGCACAATCTTGCAGGATGTATATGAACAAGAGAAATCTGGAAATGGTGAGGAACAGAGGCATGGTGAAGTGCAAGACTGGGTAAACCAAATTGTGAAAAGGGGACAGAGAACGAATTCAAGCTACTAGCTTTTTACCTTGCTGGTGCCCAGTGGTGGCAAGAGGCTAAATACTTGCTGGAACAGATGAGGACTCATTTGTGCTGTTGCTACTAATGAGAATATGAAAATAACAACAAATAATCATTAGGTTTTTCTTTTTCTCATCTTCTACCAGTAAACGGCAAGTGGTTGACATTCTTCTAGAGAACTCATTTTCTAGTACGTTGCAAGTTAGCAGCCGTTGCTAGCAACCTGGACAATTGATTATGAAGGCGGCGGCAAGAACCACACACACGCCACCACACGTAATGGTGGCCAACTGTACCTTTGCAAAGGCAGTCCAGTAAGCCTTCTCCAATCAACATTACTTTACTCAGCCCTCAACCATATCATACAGTATGACTGAAGGGTGAAACCAAGCTTTTATGATCAAAGCTGCTTGTCCTCTTCTGAGGTGGTGCCGGTTCTACTAATCAAGGAAACTAAAACAAGTAACAACAGGTGTTTCTTTTCCCATCTTCTAGTAGTATCAGCCAATGGAACGTGGTTGACGTTCGGAACGGCTAGAAAACTCATTTTCTAGTTAATTTAAAAAGAGTCATTTTCGTGGTCTAAAGGACTGGTTGCTAGGACAATTAGTGAGTAGTCACCTAAGTTTTAAACCCTGGCTCTGCCTAGGCCGTGCCAGGTAGCGCTACTCATGCTTGTACTGGATTTTTTGCTTCCCCGCTTATTATAAATCAAAGCCTGGAAACCGTTTTTTTTTTTAAAAAAAAGAGATAATTTCCCGTGTGTTGCTAGCAGCCCGGACAACTGAAAAATTATGAAGGAGCCGGAGAGATTCACATGCGAACCAACCACAGAGAACTCATTTTCTATAGTGTGTTGCTAGCAGCCCGGACAGAAAATATGCTATACACCATATGCATCCAACACTCCTATTATAGTATAGATAATTGTTGATAGTCAAAGTGGGGGTACGTAGAGGCATGTTTATGAGACAATTACTAACTTTATTTGTATGACAAGATCTATTGGCACACGGTTACATATCTTAGGGTATATAGAAATATTATATGTACAAAAAAAAAATTTATTCATACACCACATGACAAATATTACATGTTACATAAAACAAATTTATTTGCCATAACAACTGATAGACATCAGTTGGACTCTGCAGAATTTGTTGAAAAGCTATAGATTAAACTCTCGGCTTGTTATGAGCCGCCTACGACAAAACCATAGAGTCGCATTGGCATTGAAGGAATTTCTGGTTCGCATATTCCCTCGAGAAATTGTACCACCTCAATCATTGTGGGCCGATGAAACTCACGATCTTGGATGCACCAACATGCGATTTTTTGCAAATCCTTTCGACTTCCTCCATGTTCACTTCTCCATGCAAGTTTGCATCCACACCGATAGTGTCTCCATGGAGAAGCTTGTGTGCAACTTGCACGAAAAAAAAATAGTCTCCCCGGCCTTGAATATCACCGCATCGAATATTGAATAGAGTTCCTCTTTCCTGATATGATCTCAAACAGGACCATCCCATAGCTATAAATATTGACCTTGGGAGTAATAGGTGTTCCACTGATCCATTCTAGAGCAAGATATACTATAGTTCCACGCATTGTAGTCACCACATGACTGAAATCCCGCCCTAGAAGCTTCGCCATGCCAAAATCTACAAGTTTTGGAATGAAAGATGAGTCGAGGAGTATGTTCTTTGGTTTGATATCACAATGTTTTATGCGCCTCGGCAACCATGGTGCAAGTATGCTAGAGCTCTAGCAACACCAAGAGCTATTTGGTATCTGATGTTCCAATCTTGAATTGAACCATTACTTTGGAAAAGATGAGAATCCAAGGACCCGTTTGGCATGAGTTCGTACACAAGTAACCTCCTATCACCTTTGCAGCAAAAATCCAACCAGTTTCACTAAATTTATATGCCGGATGATTCCAATCGAATTTACCTCAGCCCTGAATTGTTTCTCTCATTGTGGGGCGCCATCGAGCCTTTTTCACTTTGCTATGGCAACCGATTACTCGGGCACCCCTTAAATACTGAGAACCAAAACCACCTGTTCCTAGCATGGCTGAGAATTTTTTGTTGCATTTTGCAAGTTAGCATATTTGAATGCAATTATGCCAATGCTACCTTATTCATTCTCTACTTTGGGTCTAGAACATTTACCCTTTCTCCTCCAAATCACTATGAGGAGACTAAAAACCAATGCAACAATAGTTGTGCCGATGGTAACACCAATGATCATTCCACTCTTGCCTCTCCCGCTCTCTAACTCTAGAGCAGCAATGCGAAGGTAAATCATTTCTTCATTGCCTCCCAAAGCTACATTAAGTAACTCACCAAGCCAGGATAGAGCAACCATCTTTGCCATAAGAATATGCCGTGCAAGAGCAATTACTCAAACAAATTTGTGCACATTCATTAGCACTTGACACATTTGGCATAGTTTTGCCATTTTGGGGCAACCTTATGCCCGGCATGGAGTAGAATTTGTCTGTCGGACCTGTTTTGTTTTTTCCATCGGTTGCAGCGGCTTGAGTGGAGTGCTTCGATGCACCCCCGTGTTCTGTCCCTCGATCTCCCAATTGGTAGGTGATCTTATAGAGAATCCCTTCATGCATTTGCAATAAGGATTTGCACTTGAAGTGCATCGTGGAAGGGCCCGCGAGACAAGTATACACATCACACTGATGTGTTGGTTGATTGTAACTACCATCCAATCGTGCCCGGTCCAAACACACACTTGGGTCTGACCAGAGATAAGTAGTATAATGCGTTCAATTTTGCTCTCATCAAAGATGTTGTAGGTATAGGAAAGCTCTTGGTCGTTGTTGGCGAATGTAAAATTGGCGTTTGGGGAATCTGCAGACATCTCTGGCACTGGGATAAAGAATCTACCATTCCACTTATTAGTCCAATATACAACAGATGAGTTCCATTGCACCCTAGCAGCCCCATCGAGGTCAAACCTCGAGGAGTATATACCTGATGCTTCATCAATGGAATTCTTTCTCGCAACAAGTTTATGGTTCAAGCCGGTGACCTTGTTCCATCCAGTCTTCACACCAGGTAGATGGGTGTCTATCGGGTAGTCGAAGTTTTCCCAGAATGTGAGTGAAGAGTTAGAGGCGCTCCATAGGACAAGGTTGCTCTTGCCCAAGAGTACGGCGATGGTGTCATTGGTTGTTATGTTTGCCCGGGTAGACCAGATGGTGGTGCCCTGAGCTAAGACAATCATGTTGCCGTCGCCGGAAATGATGAGCTGCGGCGAAGTGGACATGGAGACTGGATTGTCTCAGTTGGCTGTCCACACAGGGTCAGCACAGGAACTTTATCAAACCATATGCCGAGGTAGGAGTTGAGGGTGTTTCTAGAGGACAAGGACGAGGACGAGGTCACTGTTTGGAAGAAGCCGAGCGCGAACTTGCCATTCGCCGAGACAAGCTTCTCTCTGCCGGCAAGTGCTTGGCCAGGTCGGAGAGTGTCTGTGGCGGAGGAGGGCGGGAGTGCGTGCAAGATGATGAAAAGGAGGAGAGAGAGAACAAAAGGACAGAGAAAATGCATGGCAGAGATAAATGTTGGACCAAGGAGATAGATTTAGTTGGTGAAATATTTTGGGTTGGGCCACTGTAGCATTTTTCGTTTGTATTTGATAATTATTGTCCTATCATGTACTAACTAGGCTCAAAAGATTTGTCTCGTACTTTTCAGCCAAACTGTGCAATTTTTTTTTGTTTATCTATATTTAATGTTCCATGCATGCGACAAAAGATTCGATGTGACGGGTATCGTAACACTTTTCAGGATCACTTTTCAGAAGTGAACATGCCCTTAGGAAAGGGAGACATGACACAAGGAATTGAAGCTGGTAGCAAGCTTGTGATGTCTGGTGAAACAGTAGAACTATTGTTTACTGCATTGTTAGCAGCCGGGACATAGCATCCGTGACTGTCAAGAGAACTATTTTTTTACTGCATTGTTAGCAGCCGGGACAGAATCCCACAGATGATGATAAGGCCAGTCTCAATGGTGAGTTTCATTGCGTTGTTTCCAAGATTGTCATGCCATATAAAATGAAATGAAACTTGGATGAAACCCCTACTCTCAATGGAGAGTTTCATCTTGCGGTTTTCATAGGCATTTAATTTCATGACTCAGAGATAGTTGGTATTCGTACCAAAAGAGTTTCACCAAGATGAAACTTTTACCTTCTCTCCTTAGAGTTTCATGCAAAAAGTAAACTTTTGCTGATGTGGCGCCCTATTTAATATGCATGAAACACCTATGAAACCCCCATTGAGACTGGCCTAATGGTGGTGAACTGCACCTATGCAAAAGTATAGCCTTGTAGTTGACCGAACCGTGGCGGTCCAATCAATGTTATTTAGACCTCAATATATCATTCAGTATGCAACATCAAGGACCGGTGGAATGAACTTCTATCGTCACTGGGGTGGGGAAGTGTATTGGTCGTTCTACCCGTTTAATCCACTAGTACAAGATTTGTTTTCCATGGCAGGCCTTTTTTGTTTTTCGAGGCGGGCTTTGGAGCCCGTCACCAAAGCAAAGTCACGGTTAATCCATAATTAACTATGGCGGGCACGTTTTCTTAAAAGCAAAATGTTGAGGAAGAGAGGCATGGTGAAATGAAGGACTGGGCAGGCTGGAACCGATAAGGACTGAATAAACCAAATTGTGAAAAGGGGAGAGAGAACGAATTGAAGCTGCTAGCTTGCTGCGTTGCTGGTTGCTACTAATGAGAATGAAAATAACAACAAATAATCATTAGGTTTCTCTTTTCTCATCTTCTATAGTATAATTTCAGTAAACGGCGAGTGGTTGATGTTCTTCTAGAGAACTCTCATTTTCTACTAAGTTGCTAGCAGCCTGGACAATTGATTATGAAGGCGCCGGCAAGAATGTCAAACGCCACCCATAATGGTGGCCATTGTACCTTTGCAAAGGTTGTACAGTAAGCCTGCTCCAATCAACGTTACTTTACTTAGCCCTCAATCATTCACACAGTTTGACTCTAGAAACTAATTTATTTTGAGAGTACGAGCCTCTGAAGGGTGAAGTGACAACGTGTAACGACCCGAGGCCTAAAATACGGCTAAGATCCACTCTACATGTTGAATGGACCACACCTGATAATTAACTCTCTTGGCGCTTTCGTCCCTCGCTTCACGCAAAAGGTTACAACCGAGTTAACACCATTTCCGGCCCCGGTATTTAAGCCGGCTCAACTCTCTCTCGAACTTACGATGTGGTACTACTCTTCCCGGGTGCTCCCGGTGGTAGTAATTCGCGATGCTACAAGAACCATGGCTTTCACCGCCCAACTAGGCCCAATGGGCTGGGTCTCACATCCACCCACCCTCAAAGAACTCGACGTCCTCGTCGAACCAGCTACCCATACGGGACAAATGTCCAGGATCAACTCTCTTGGCTCACGTGACGTATTACCAAATCCCTGGGTCTATTTGCCATGCCCCTACGGAGCCATGCGCAACTTTTCCGAGCTCCCGATCCATACGTCCGTGAAACCGCGAGAGTTGGCTCTGAATACCATTTGTAACGACCCGAGGCCCCAAATACGGCTAAGATCCACTCTACATGTTGAATGGACCACACCCGATAATTAACTCTCTTGCGCTTTCGTCCTCGCTTCACGCAAAAGGTTACAACCGGAGTTAACACCATTTCCGGCCCCGCATTTAAGCCGGCTCAACTCTCTCTCGAACTTACGATGTGGTACTACTCTTCCCCGGTGCTCCCGGTGGTAGTAATTCGCGATGCTACAAGAACCATGGCTTTCACCGCCCAACTAGGCCCAATGGGCTGGGTCTCACACAACGCCCACGCCCGCCGCCCTCCTCCTCGGGGCGGCACGGGCGGCCTCCAAACCCCACCGGCCGCCACTGGGAGATCTGCCGCCACCCGCCGCCCGCCACCCGAAAGGACACCGGAAGCCCGGCCGACCGCGAGGAAGGCGGCGGCGGGTCTCCTTTTCCCCGCGCCGAAGCTTCGCCGGTGGGGAGGCCCCCGCCGATCCTTGCCCAACCTGCGGCAAGAGCCTCCGGCGGGATCCGCCCCTCTCTCTCCCGGCGCGCCGATCCGCGCCCTTGTGTCGCCCGATGGCTCGCTTGGCCTGAAGTGCGGTGGCGGCGCGTGGTGGTCGCCGGCGCGATGAGGAGCGGGCGCAGCGACAACGGCATGGATCCGGGGCACCTGTTTCGAGTTGGCGTTGGTGCTTTGCTCGCCGCAGGGGGAGCCGGCGCGCTTGGAGGCTGCGGATGGGGGTCCGGTGTGCTGGTGGTGCAAAGACGGTGAGGTGTGGTGAGGGGTAGTGGTGGTGCTGGGCGTTGATGGCCGGTGGCTTTGGGGTATGTGGCGCACGTGTTCGCCCCGCGCGTGGATGGCGACGTGGCGGTCATGAGGGGCGAGCGTGGCTCTTCAATGCCGTGGAGGCCCGCGTGGGGGCACCTCTCGCCATGGTGGTCGGAATTGTTGCCGGGCGACATCCGCGGCGAGCAACGATAGAGGTGAGTTGGTGGTGCTCCTGGTGGGGTCCGGGTGGCTTGCGCCGGGTTCTCCCCGCAGCTGGGTATCGTCGCGGCGTGCCATGGTGGCATGGTGGGGAGGTACCGGGCCATTTCATCGCAGAGGTGTTGCGGAGACGGCGGGAGCGGCTGCTGCTTGTCTGCGGGCGTGCGTTAGGTGCGGTGTGGATATAGGCGAAAAAGCCTTCACCGACATTCTTGTTGGTGATAGTGGTGGCGGCGCCTGGGGCGCGTTCCTCCCGCTGGGGGACATCACTATGGAACACCGGGCCTTATGCATGGAGTCTTGGGGTGAAAGCCCGTCCAGTTTTTGGACGAGCGGCGCGGCGCCATTGGTGTCGCGTCCTCCTGAGGCGCCGCCACGAGACTCGCTCCCACCCGTGGCGCGGTGGGTGGGTGGCCCGGATGGTCCGTGTGCAGCGGCATAGAATGTGTGCGGGGGTCCCGGGGTTGGCGGCAAGGTGCAGAGGGCCAATGGGTGCTAGAGGCCCGAGCCGGGCGCGCATGGTGGTGGTGATCTCGGTGCCGCCGGGCGGAAGTGGCACTCGAGCGGTTTCAGATATCTAAGTCCTCCGGCAAAGGATTAGTGGAGTGTGAGGCGGTAGGTGAGGCGAGGCCCCCACGCCAGAAAGTAGCCGAGGATCGCTGGTTTTCGCAGGTGCCGCGACGGATTGTTCTCGCGACGCTTTGCTGGAGCCGGGGATCGACGATCGGGGTGTGCAGCTTGAGGGTGATAGTCCCGTGGTGGAGGAGTTTTTGGTAACTGTTTGGGCTTGCAGCGGGTTGCGGCTTCGGGTGTGGCACGGCGTTGGCGACGACGGCGCAGTTCCGACGGTTCGCTTTGGCTCCTCTCCCGGTAGTGGTGCTGTAGAGTTATGTTTTGTGAGTTGAGTCGACGTCCCAATCCGACATGCGGTTGTGGATGGAGGCTTGTGTTGATGACCCAATCCAACCGAGCGGAGCGTCATGTTTATTTACATGGCACCGTCGGCTCAGGTGAGGTCTCGGTTACACTAAAAAGAAAAAGATTATCAGAAAAATTAATTGACCTGAAAAAGAAAAAAGATTTTAAATCCTAAGGTACAATATCAGATTATCAGGAAAAAGAACCATCCATTGCAATATTAACTTTATTCCACGAAAGAAATTTAATTCATACCAATTTGTGCCAAGGTATGTACATACAGCAGGTACACGAATAAAGTAAAACAAATTAACTTAAAGCCCACGCATACATATTCTTTGTTGTTCATTCAGGCAACAATTAAATTGTTTACTTAAACAAGAGGGGCTAGGAGAATAGGTTCCAGCCAAAGGTCTGTCTTCTTCTTAGCAGTGATCCCCATAGTTTCTTCCATGTCTAGTTCACTGGCAAGAATGCCTTCCGGCAGCTTCCAGTCAAAATGGAACAGAAGGTTAGCAAGAGACAGCTGAACAGTAGTGATAGCAAACGATATGCCTGGGCAAATTCGGCGCCCCGCACCAAACGGCGTGAACTCAAAGTCGTGCCCTTTAAAGTCCCTTTTGTCAGTTTCAAACCTTTCTGGCCTGAACACCTCCGGTTCGTCCCAATACTCTGGGTCTCTAGAGATTGCCCATGCGTTCACGATGACTACTGTTCCTTTCGGAACATGGTAGCCCATGATGTGGCAAGCTTCTTGGCTTTCCCTTGGAAGCAAAATTGGCGCGGGGGTATGTAACCTTAAGGTCTCTTTCATGACCCATTGCAGATAGCACAATTTGTTTAGCCCATCCTCGGTTACCTTCATCTGCCCCATGAAAGCTGCCCTTACCTCAGATTGTGCCCTATGCATCGCATCTGGATTCCTCAGTAGCTCGGCCAATGCCCACTGCAGTAGTGTAGTTACACTTTCAGTTCCACCCGATAGAAGGTCCTGCATGCAATTAATATGCATGTTTCATGTCTCTATATATCATAGCAGCTAGGCTATTACTTATTAAGCAGGAAATCTAGCTAGCTAGTCTCTAATAATAATTAAGAGAGTAATTAAGCATGAAGTTAAATATGGTACAATGCAATGCAAGAATTAAAATTGAACATACAAAAAGGACCGATTTGACCGTGCCCATGCTGATTGGGTGCTGCAGGTCGTCTTCCTGCTTCTGAATCCTCAACAGGATCGACATCAAGTCTTCCTGATGCACCGCTTCCCCCTCTTGTGTCGTCATTATTATCGACCGTCTCTCAAGTTGCTCGCCGATGACGCTATCCATGAACTCGTAAATGCCATCTAGGAGCACCTCTGCCTTGCGAATCGTGTGGCTTAGGGCACACGCCAGCTTCGACGATGGGAACAGGTCAGCCAGGCGGAAGGTCCCCGCCAAACCGATAGACCTGGTGAGATAATGCAGGAAGGCGTCCCTGTTGCTCAGGCGATCACCCATGATGCATCGCACCGCCACATCGTTAGCATACTGTGCGACGAGCTCTGTGAGGTTCACCGCCGAAGCTGAAGCTGAACCTGAAGCGGAGGAGGAGGAGGAGTTGGAGACGACGGCGTGGATGAGCCGCATGGCTTCCTCCTCACGGATGGCTCGAAATGAGTGTGGACACGCTTCGGGCAGAGAAGCTCGACCATGCAGATCTTTCGTAGCTGCCGCCAATGGTCGCCGTAGGGGGCTAGCACAATGTCGGTGCCTCTCTTGTTGATTATCTTGACCGTCGACGTCTGTGGCCTCGAGGAGAGGATGGCGTCGTGAGTCTTCATCACCTCCCTGGCCGCCTCACGGGAGGACACCACGACGACGGGGACCTCCCCGAACTTGAGGAACATGAGGGGCCCGTGGCGGCGCGACAGCTCGCGTAGCGCGCGATGTGGGTGCGCCGCTCCGATGAGATGGTGGAGGCTTCCGATCACAGGGAGCTTCCACGGCCCCGGTGGGAGGTTGAGACCGTGATGGTCCTCAGACCTCAGGGAAGCTGTGCAACACATTATGAGGTACACGAGGAGGAGAGCCAAGATGCTGTACAAGACAGATGTGGTGTCCATGGTTTGGAAACTCGATCAGCTACGAGTTCTGGGTTTCGAACCTGCACAATAGTGTATATATGTAGGGTGCGGTACGTGCGTCCTTTGGTGGTGATCGTCATATTCAATACACAAGACAATATACCGTGTTTATCATATATTCCCTCCATAGCAAAATGGATGTACCAAAAAAATTAATACGTCTTATAATCTAAAATGGATGGAGTATATACAACGACCCACTAGTCCACTACTAGTATATATACTAACGACCCACTACTAATTAATGAGCATTTATTTACTTCCTAGCCGGCAAATTCTCTTCTAATTAAGCTAAGCCACTCACTACTAATTTAGTTCCTAGCCAGCAAATTTCTCTTCTAAGCTAGGCGCAGTTTGGATCAAAAGTATTTTTGGAGTTATTTATAAAAAATACTATGGTTTTGAGTAATACTTTGGTTCTATAGTGCAGTAAATTTTATGGTTTTCCTAACTTTTGCGCAATGTCAACCGGCTGCTAAGCCTGATTTTATGTGCACCTAACTTGCATGCGCAATGTCAGCGCGGCTGCTAAGCCTGATTGACTATTTTGGATTAAGGCCTATCATCATGTAGTCGTCCTTGATAAAGTTGGCCATTTGGCCCGTGACCCAGCGGCTCGGTCAAGGCCCGGCAAATGGCCCGGACACGGCCGGCCCGGGTCCGTTATGCGCGGACTACGGGCGGCCCGGCCGGTGGCAGGCGGCCATGGGTCGCTCGCCTCGGCCCGTGGCACCTGCAGGCGCCCGCCGGCCCCGTGGCAACCAGCCCATGAGGCAAATATTAGTCTACTGGCCTGCTAAAAGCCCATCATCTAACCCGACACACCCCCAATCCCCTCCCCATCCACCCCCGTGATCATTCTCAAAAAAAAAAAAAAAAAAACTTCACGTGATCCCGCGACCGCCTCCTCTCCCGGTCACCTCAGCTGCAAGCTTCGGCCGGCAGCCGAGGTCCAGGGCGTCGCCACCTCCGGCCGCCTTCCGGCAGCTGGGAGCGCGGGTGGCGCTGAGGCGGCGCGGTCGTGTTGTGCGAAGCGAAGGAAAGGGGCCAAGGGCGGGTATGCACGGCGGCGCCAGCGCGCGAGGCAGCCGCGAGCGGCGCTGGGAGGAGCTTGCGAGGCTTCGAGGCGATGGCGCCAAGGAAGCGGCGGGAGCAGCCTGCAAGCGGCCGGAGCAGCAATACCGCGGGCCGCCCGACGGCCCGTGGCGAATCTCGCCCATGGGCCGGCAAATGGCCCACGGGACCGGGCCATGGGCCGAGGGCTGCCCGAGCGAGCCGTAGCACGGCCCGCGCAGCCCGTAGCCCGCAGCGGGCCGGCCCGGCCCGCCCGGCCCGAGGCCACCACGGGCTGCCCGCCCGGCCCATTGGACATCTATAGTCCTTGAGCTAGCACCACACCAAATGAGTGACAAATTACGCTCGAGCTCGAATCGCGGCCATTTTAGCCAAAAGACATAAGCGTTACAAATAAGGGACATTTCAACCTTCATATGGTACAGCTATTGTACTTTGACACTAGTAGTAAAATCATTCTCCGGCTTCAATGCACAAAGACCCTTGTACTAATTCCAGTAAGAAGGTAAGGCCTTGATGACTAATTCCAGTGTCGTATTTGGATGTGATAGCCATCAGAAAATTCTAGCCCCGGATTTCGGACTATCTTGCCACCCTTAAGATTTTTCCACCTGAAATTATGTGAATGAAATTAAAGGGCGATAACAAATGGACTTGTAAATGAGTTTGGATTTTTTTATTGAGTTCCGACTCCCCGATGGACTAAGTTTTTCTTTTTCTTCGTCTAATAAAAATTACGACAAACCTTTTGCCATCTCTTCAAGAAAACTAAGTTTGTGAAAAATGTACGTACCTGTATCTAGTGACAAGGAAATGGAGGAAAATAGACATTTGCAGCTTGCTGAAGTCTGCTCCAACACAGGATCTGAGGCCTCCTCCGAATGCCATGAAGTGTCTTGACCCACGGTCTATCTCCGGTTTATCCTGTGTGTAGACATGCCCAAAAACAATTTTACCAGATATCACTACATGCATGTGTGTTTCCGCATATATACATGGACTACTGAATCCACAAACCTTGAACCTTGTAGGGTTAAAGATGAGGGGATCTGGGTAAATGACTGGGTTCAAGTGCACTGCTGGAGGACAGACCATCACTCCCCATCCTGCTGGAATTGTGAACCCTGTCAAGGGGATTAGAAATGTATTCAGTTATTTCTCCTCAGTTTGAGCACGCATAATTTAATTTTCCAGACGATAAGCACTTCAATGTAACATCAAAAGCTATTGTGTTTAGTTTTAGAGTGCGACTAGTTTGCTGAAACAGATAGGATCGACGACATGTGTAATGAATGACAGCTTCACCTTTGAACCGAATATCTTTCAGTGCCTTTCTGAAGATGCCAGGCGCAATATTGGCTAATCGGACAGTCTCGTTGATAACCTATAAAATAGTGTGGATCTTCCTGTTATTGTTGTATCTCGAATATTTTATTTTTTGTACCATGTTAAAATGTTTGAGAGCAAAACATGCAAGCATGCATGCTCATAGATGATAGAGTTCATGTTCTTAGCACTAGCAGGTCAGTAATTTTTGTCCTAGCCGATCGACAACCTGTGACGTGAACGTCATGGACTTGTACTCCGTCCATGTGATTCCATCAGATCCATGGCCTGCCTTACGGTCATTCAGAATCGTTTCATGCTCCACCTGCATCGATCAAAGCCAAGATTAAATCGCAGAGGCATCCTCAGTGGTATCAAAGGTTGACTGTATGTTCCTGACCGTGAGCTCTTCCAGGACTCGAGGATGGTCTGCGAGCAGCTTGACGGCCAGAGTGAGCGCCAGCGACGTCGTGTGGAAGCTGGCGAACAGGAGCACGAACATCAGGTCGAGTGCCATCCCGTCCGTCACAAGTGGCTTCTCCTTCGCCATCTCCTGGATGACAAGGTCCAAGAAGTCGCCATGGGTGCGTGTCGTTTCCATGGCGCCTCCTCCTGCTCCGGGCACCTGTACCGATCTCTTCCTCTCTCTAGCACTTCCTGCAGCACCTCCATTGCGCTCTGCCGGCCCTGAAAGTTTGTGCAGATTTAATTCGACCGTGATATGGAGAGAGCATAGTGCTGTATGTACTCACCTTCATGCTTGAGTAGTATGCTGTTCCTGGCAAATATAGGGAACGAGATGAGACCTCGTACGAAGTCGAAGAAGCTCTTCCTCAGAATCTTGGACCTCGACGGCTCCAAGCCCAGCAGCTTGTTCGCTGAAAGATCAAACACCATCTACGCGAGAGCAGACGACACAGAGCAATCACAACAATGGCAGTCTTGCACAGAAATTGTAACTTGATGCGTACCGTGGAGACGGCCTCTTTCAGTTCGATGGCCGGCAGGGGTGGACCAGGTGCAGAGGGAGCTGCTGACGGCGTGCTCGACGTCGCGGAGCATGGCGGACGACTCCCTGAGGCTCTCCGGGCCGAAGTAGCGGAGCACCATGTTCTTGAGGTACTTGAACATGGCGCCCTGCTGCTCCCCGACGTTGTCCCTGCCGAGGATCTCCACGAAGGAGTCCGGTACCAGCTCTGGAACAGCTGCCCCTCCTGCTGGAACACCATGTAGTTGAGCTCCTCGTCCGCGGAGACGACGACCGGGTGGCCCACCAGGCTCGTCTTGAAGATCGGGCCGTACCTAGCTCAGATCACGGGTTCAGAATCGCGACACGAGTCCGGCCCATCATGTTCCAGCTTAATAAAATCGGGCCTCGGGCCCAAGCCCAAACCGAGGCGTACCTTTCCAGCCTGTGCCGGACGAAACGCGGGACGTCCAAGGAAGCTTCAGGGGAGAAGAACTGCAGCGTCTCCCCGACGAGCGGCAGGCCCATGGAGCCCGGCGGCAGGCGGCCGCGGCATCGAGGGTTCCTCCACCTGTGCACCGCATACAGCAGCAGCATGAGCAGCACGAGGGCCGCCACGCCGGAGAGCCGCATGAGGTACGCGCACATCTCTGCGAGCTCGATCGGGAAAACTCACGTCAAGCGCGCACTGCGGCCCTGCATATTTCGTTCGTGCATTTGAAAGCTGCCACATAGACACTGCATCCAAAATTTAAAAGACCACGGGCTTCCTCAGCTAGCAAGTTCAGTGTGTAAAGAATATGGCCCGGCCGGAATTTGACCGTGGTTTGGTGAATATGGGCAACGTAAAGGGTGTGGAGACTAGTGGTTGCTGGATCTGTTACAGTTGGTAGATTCCAGTGCTTCTTTAAGATAGCATCGAATGTTCCATCATTCAGTAGTTGAGGATTGAGACTTCCTCTTTTCCCAAAAATTTGCCAGCCCTTGGTCTTAAAGAAACTAATTTATTATAATAATTAAGGATCTTTTTAGTATTAATTGTGATGATTTAGAGTCTGTTCGTTCATATGTGTGAGTGAAAGAAACCGTTGTGAAATATCAGTGGTTTTCTATTTACCGGTGGATTCCATCTTTTTACGGAATCAATTCCTTTTTGGAATAAATTTTTTGGAGCTCAGCATGTCCGGAAGCACAGAGAACGCGTTCTTTTTCGTTGATATTATTATCGAGATTCGATCATCAAGTTATTCATAGCATTACTATGCCTTCCCTGTTCATTGTGGGTTGGTTATTTGTCATTATAGGTTTAGTTTATGACGTGTTTGGAAATTCTCGACCAAACGAGTATTTCACGGATAGCCGACAAGCTTCGTAAGAAAGTCTAATTTTCTTGTGTATAGAACTTTCTATGAGCTATTGGAGAAACTATTTTGAACTATATGCTATGAAATATATCCCTCTCTATGTCTCTTGAACAGCTATGACCCCCCCCCCTATTTTCACCCTTGCACAAGCTTCGTGTAAGAAAGTCTAATTTTCCCTGTGTTCTAGTTTTCTTATGTATAGAACTTTTCTATGAGCTATCGGAAAAACTGTTTTGAACTATATGCTATGAAATATATCCCCTCTCTATGTCTCTTATTTACTTTGTTTTGCACTACTATGCATCCTTTCCTCCTTTGGAAAGAAATTTAACATTCATTAATTCCAAACACCATTATGAAGTGATTTCTTTTCTTTGGAATTTATTCCTCAAAAAATTCTTTGAAAATCCTTTGATCCAAACAGGGCCGTAGAGATTAGAGATTTCGGATATTATTAGCTCGAGATCTTTTAACTCGTTTAAATAGTGTATGGTAAATGGTGCGTGTGCGGCGTCCCCTCATCACCACCCGGGCAATTACGCTGGTTTCCAGAATCAGCAAACCATCACCGGCTCGCTCCAGCTGGCTGGCTGATCCGAATGTTAAGGTTCCGTAGGATTCTCCTGTCCTGCCTCAGGCCTTGTTTAGTTGGCAAATATTTGGAACTGAATGTCACATCGTACACTGTTTTGACGCTTTAGTTTGTTAGTGATAAATATCATCCTACTATGGAAAAACTAGACTCAAAAGAATCGTCTTGCAATGTACATCTAAACTGTGTAATTAGTTATTTTTTTACCTACATTTAATACTCCAAACATATATCTTTTGGTATATTTAATGTGATGTGATGGAGAGAAAATGGGAAAAATGTTAGAATTTCTAGCAATCTAAACAAGGCCCCAATCATACTCACACGGCTAGCTTGCCTTCCTGCACTGGAGCGCACCGCCGGATGTCCCTTGCAGAAAGCTATTCGTGGTAGTAGTACAGTACTAGCATCCTTGCAAAAGCTTGTCCAGGGACTGCAGGAGCATAGGACAATCCGTAATCTAGACAATCAACTGAACTTTTATTGAAAAAAAAAATGAACTTTTGCCTGCTGTCCTGCGTCGTCTCAGCCTCTCAGTGTACGTTTAGTGGCCGGTATCTAGAGATTTTTTTTAATTATTTTTCATTAAGCAGAAAGTATAGGTGGAGCACTGTCGTATCATGGTGAAAGATGACTTTACCATGCTGCAGGCAAAAGTAAAAATGGCACTGCCACACTTGTGTAGTAGCAGAATAGCCAGCTGCATGATTATTTTCCATGTGTTACCACTAATGACTTCCTCCCTTAGATCCTTTTGGACAGCTGTCTCTGACAGAGATTCTTAACCACTGCTAGCACCCTAAGGTACTAGATTTTGGCAACTGTTCAACCACTAACCGGCAGCTATAGAGAGGTCATTACTCATCTTTCCAATCCAAACTCCATTATGCAGCGTTAGGTGAAGTTAGCATCTCAAGCTACAACTCGTAGGACATTTCAGTGCCGTCCGTCCAGGGGAGGGAAAAAAATCTTACAAGACTATACTAGCAGCACCGTGCTGCGGGCCTCATGCCATGTTCATGTTCTTGTTCTTCTGTGTCGTGTCTCTGTCAGTTTTGATTCGGTACCTCGCCCATTGGACCGTCTGTGTTTGTCCTTTGCTCCTCGTGTCCGGGACCAGTTCGCTCTTGGGCAGTTGCACTTGCACTGCTTCCCTAGTGTGCAAGCGAATTGCAGCAGTGGAGTGTGGAGACGATAGCACGTCGCTATTTTTGAAGGGTACGTGTCTGTCCTATCCCCATCCCACTCTATTATCTCGAGTCAGGCAGGCATCGGCAAATTACTGTGCCAGCATGCATTATTCATCAGACTGGGACCATAATTCAGGCAACTACTGCACTCAAAAAATGATGCCAGCTCTGCTAAAGGTTTGTCCTGCCAGAAAACGTTAATCACTTGGTGATGCCGTGATGGCTATTGAGGCCAGTAGACAAAACATGCACCGCGTGATAGTGACAATTTTGTGCTACATTTGCGCAAAAATCGCTTTCTGATGCTGATGGGAGTCAAGTGGTTCGGACTTTTTCCCAGCATATCTGACGGTACAGTCAGAATTTGTGACATTTTGCTTGGCTTGTTTTCCTCTTGTACCTTTCGGCACCGACACATACGCCGGCAGAAAATAATGGGGAGACGCAAGTAACCGTTCCACCATTGATGCGTTTGGTGTGCAGCGCCAAACTTGCAACCAAATTAATGGTCATATCAGAACGTTTAGTTGGCATACAGTTGCATGCTTTGCGGGGAAGAATTGCCGTGGGTGCATTCTACACAGCCGGCGAGCTTTTCATGACCAGAACATCAAGTTCAGAGTAGTTAGATGATTGATAGGTCAGCCGATTCTGTACATTGCTTGTTCAAGAACTGTTGAAAGAGCTTCAAGTGTACCGCTCCTGAATCCTGAGGAAAGTCATGGGATGATGATCTAGATTTTTATGAGGTAAAATGGGATCACATAACAACATCATAATGAATAACCACACATTGTGCACCAGGAGAGAAAATAATGATCAATATTTTACTTTCTATTTACCCACTTTGCACAATGTCTGTTTTTCAATGTCAAAATCTGTGCTGGGTTTCCCACTTATATCTTAACAAGGAGACTATATCTCCATTATGTGAACTATCCCCCCCAAAATGAATACCCAAAATGAAAATAGAAAACAAACACCACCAGATTCACAGGGCAAATGGTGAGGCAGACACAAGATTTGCCGATCATGTCAATAATCACTCTAACTCTTTTATTCCACGTTATTGCTATTGTTTGGTGTCCTCAAGAGTCCAGTATGTCTTCACAACAAGCAGGAGCTTCTCACGGACAAGCGGACCATCTTCGTGATCCACGATCTGGCTATTCCATCTCATCCCGTCCGTGATGCTCTTTTATCTTCACTAACAGGTCCACGTCATCTCTGATGATGACCGTGCCCTCTGGCCTCAGAATTCTGTCCATTTCGAGCAGAATGTTCTCTGCCTCACATCTTGCAAAGCAGAGGATGAATTGTCAGTCCTTAACTGAGGTAAAACATTAGTATCTTGGAAAATTAATTGCCACAATGACAATTTGATAGTTCCTATATTAAAAGTTCATGGGAGATTCCTCAAAAGAAAAAGTTCATTATGAATAGATTTGCATTAAAGAAACATAACTGTGAGGCTATTAAACTATGGCAGGGCAATTTTTTAGCTAAAATAGATAAGAGAACAAGAGCAGAAATAACCATCTAAATAGGACAGTCTACATTTCTGCAGTGCCAGACTTAATTCTAAAGCAATACTGAATCTTAATTCTAAAGCAGAAATAACCATCTAAATAGGACAGTTCATTGGGAGTATGTTTTTACCTTCCATTGTACAGTGTGAACACTGAATCTGCATGAATGAGGTCGTAGGTCCGGGGATAAGTGGACATGCCCTCACACCTGCAGTGAATTCAGATAGAGATTCAGATCAGGTACTGACGAGTATATAACCGTCTAACCGGAAGAGCCATGTTTGCAGTACGAAATGTACCAGTCCTGGTAGCTCCCAATGAGGCCACGCTCGTATATTACCCCAAGGGTTGTTGAGTTCCCCACAGTAGGGACCATGTTCATGACCCACAAGGGGTCATTCACCAATGCCGCAGCGAAGCCACCAAACTTTGCATTCATATCCAGTAAGTTGCGGTACCGGCCTTTCTGGCCGAGTTGAGCAATCACGGACTTGTAGTGCCCAACTCTCTTCTTCCATAACTCAGTATCTTCCACAAACATCTCTTCCGTGACCCCCTCGATGCTACCACTGGCAATCCTGGGCGGCACTGCAGTGAGCCTCTCCGGCCATTTCTTCAACGCGCCGCCGGCAACCTCCTTTAAGTCACTGACCTCTGGTAGTGGAGTTATACAAGCCTCCATCTTGTTATACCTAAAACCAATGACATGAATATGGTTAGTGATTTACCATAGAGTACCATGAGTTGAACTGAAAATGGTTAGCATGGTGCTGTACATACCACGCAGCATCTGGGTTTTGGTTAGAACAGAAGGGTGGGGACTTGATAACTTTGTGCATGGCCTTGCAATGAATGTGATTAGTAGGTTTCTGCCAGATAGCAATATCGCCCTCCTCCTTGATCTTCTTCCAGCAGAGGCTCCTGGCAACTGCCTCAATGGCTTTCTGCTCTGCATCCAGGTCTTCTTTAGTCCTGGCCCACCCCTTAGAGTGTTTCTTCCAGTTGATTGGTGGTCCAGACAAAATCCAATAACCTCCAGGCCTTAGGATACGATCAACCTCTATCAAGTAGAGCCCATCTGCACATACATGAGAACAAGAAGTGATGAGTAATCAGCTGAAGATACTGCTGTGTTCAAAAGGCTGAAGATACTGAATGCTAGTTTTGAGGGGTGATAGAAATTCAACATACCGTAAAGCTGCCATGGGATGAGGCAACGAGAGCAGTGTGCCATGTCAAAGGAGCGTGCCGGATAGGTGAGCCGATTGGAGGCCAGGACCCCAATCATCGCCGGCACACCACGCTCTAGTGCAAACTGAACCTGCGCCTCGTGGGAGTCTCGCGGGGCGAAGGACATGGCAAGGATGTTGCGTGATAGCAAGTAGGCTCCCCAGCTCGCCACCTGTACAAAGCAGCAAAATGGGCCTGATCATCAGTAAGAAGTTCAGTTACCACACAGGTTTAGTGCCATAATAGGAAAAAATCGCTATTACTGCAGGAGCTATGCATCGAACAATGAGATCAAAATGCCAAGGTCAAGTTGGCACCAATGACAACAGTTTGGCCTGCTATCCTGCTCCTGCACGATAGTACTGCATAAAAGGCGACCCATTACAATGACGCCACAGGCCAGTGGCATAAACAACAGATACACCTTCTTGACGTCCAAACGAGAATTCGATGATATGTATCGCAATTGCAAATATATGGCTGAAAACGTCTACTAATGCATTTGTGGTACGTTCTCGAAAAGGCTGAAGTTGCTGTGCGTGGGATATTGCTGCATAGAAAAGGACAAGCACGTATAGATAAGCAGCATTATTGAAGAGATTTCAGATCTAGGCATACGCTTCAGCAGTGATCCAGCTCAGTCTGTCAACAGGAAACAGCGCGTTACAGTTCACTGCAGCTTGACTACCGTTACCAAGTGAAGGCCCGTTCGCAGACACAAAACCCCTTATCGGGTCGGTGCACGAGATGGCCAGACCCGTTTGCACACACAAACACTCTGACCCGAGAAGGGACTGGAAGCTTCCGACAGCCGCAAAGCACAAACGCCATTCCCCGACTCCCGAGATCTCCCGATTGCTAATCTCTGACTGAAATTGACCTCGAATTTGTGCGGGCCTTCACAAGGCATTGTTGCGTGCACGTGATCATTTCAAGCAAATAGAGTGTGCGCGATTGCGATCGAAGTGGCTTACCCCGCAGCCGGTGTCAAGGGCGGTGCGTATGGATCCGTCGTGGAGCGGGATAAGCTTCCCGATGTCGTCGATGTAGGCGCCGGCGCCGCGAGGGAACATGGTGCCGCCCCCGGGGAAGCGGAACTTGTCGCCGTCGACGCGGATCCAATTCTGCACCGCCTTCTCGACGCTGAGCTCCTTGTGCGGCACGTTGGCGAACCAGGCGACGTCGCGGCTGGCGGGCCACGGGAACGGGTTGCGGTAGCCCTTGGGCGCCGGGACGAGGCAGCGGAGGCGCTCGCCGTCCGTGGGGCAGTGGCGCTCCCGGTAGACGAGGCGGTCCCGCGAGAACCGGAGGGAGCGCTCGACGTCCCTCGCAGGGCGTGTACTCGGAGTACTTGGCGGGCACGCCTCGTAGGTGCGCTTGCGGAGCGCGGCCTCCGCCTCCATCCCCTCCGCCGTGTGGTGCGCGGCGAAGTCGAGCGGCCCCGCGGGGGCGACGAGGAGCTGGAGGTCGTCAGGGCGGGGGTGGCGCAGGAGACGGCGGTGGCGATGGAGACCGAGGAGGAGGAGGTGGCGGCGGGGCCCGCGGAGAAGCCGCCGTGGTGCCAGATGCCGAGGAGGTAGGACACCGAGCAGAGGACGGCGACGGCCGCGAGGTGGAGCAGCGAGGGGCGGCGCGCGGCCGCGGCCGCCGACGAGAGGTGCAGCTTCGTGGCGGTCGCACCCACCGCCATGGCGTTGGCGGTGGCGGCCCTGCTGCTACTGCTAGTCTGCTACTGCTGCTTCTCCTTCTCCCTCCGCCTCCGGTGGCTGCCTCCTGCTTTTCGTGTGGTGCGCTCACTTAAAGCGCACGGCAGGCGCCTCGGATTGGGGTGCCCGGGATTAGGTGGAGGCAGAGACGGGGAGGCCGTGAAAGGGAGGCGCACCGCATGTGCGCTCGATTTGATTACCACGGGGTGGAGGTGGTGGCGACGGCCGATGCGGGAGAGGAAGGCAAGCGGGCGGCTGCTGGTTGTAATTTTGGCATGCAAACGGTCGCGCCTTGGGAACACCTGGCCTGGTCCGGTGTGCTCCTGGAAACTCCGGCGGCAACTGGAGCGTGGCTGGCCTCCGAATCGCCACGGGTGGCGTCGACTCGGGAGCGTGACAGTTGTCATGTGTTGGGTTTTGCTAAAGCATTGACTCACTGGAGTTACTGTCGGATCTTTTTGTTGACCATATCATCATCAAATGGCAATCTTTGAGTTTACTCTCCTCCGGCTTCGGTTTCACTTTCATCATCACTGGATCGAAATCACAGTGCTTGAACTGCATCTAGCGCTTCAAAAAGGGTAATCACGGGGATGTGTGAAAAGGATTTGTGGGTATCGATCCTATCGTGATTCTCCCATTAAATAAGAAAATGCTCGTACAAGGAAGCTTCAAAAAGGGTATCTTCCATGGTTAATGTGGTGCGTTATTCAGACTATTTCGTGTAGCCAGTAATTTTGCATTTTGCTAAACTTTCATCTGAGCCATGGATCAAATGTTGGCGTATATAGGAGTACAATTTACACGAAGAATCCAACGCTCAAAACTGGGCACATGTCAGGTGGATAAAACCAGTGTAGTCCAAAACATGCTGTGATATTTGTCTGTTTAAAAATTGAGCTCACACGATTCGAGGATAAGCTAAAATGATTGGACCAAAATGTATGTGAATTTAAAAATCGAGCTAGGACGGTGGATGTTTTATAATAGCAGCACGGATTACGGAATACATCGTTTCTAGCAGATGCAAGGGCCTCGTGGGCTGGTTTTCGTGTTTTTGTCCGTTTAGGCCCGATCCTACTACCTCTCTGTTCAAAACAAAAACAATTCTATCCCCTCAAAAAAAATATTAATATCTAAAGGTTAACTAAATATATAGATAAAAAAATTAATATCTACAATAATAAGCACTCCAGTGCAAAAATATATCTTGTGACAAGTTTAATGCAACTTATTTAATATCACAGATATTGATATTTTTTATTTACAATTAATTAAATATAAAAACACTTCTATTTTGGTAATGTGTCAGATCGGGCAAAAACACACTAAGCTTTCTTTTATGGGATTTTATAAGTTAAAATGGTAGAGCTAAGTATCTTCTCCACTAATAATAACTGCGTCAGTGCTTTAAGCTTAATTAGTGTTTTATATACATTTAATCTGTTGTTATATAAGCATTTTTTGTCACATGGTAATATTTTTAAAGGGACAAAAGGTGAGTTTCATACAGATGAAAATATTGATGAAACTCTCTTGATCCAGTTTCTAATTGTAGTTGAGTCCTGTATTTATGGTTATATTCATGTTTCGTCTTTCATTCTTTGTTGTTTTTTTCTAAAACAACGTTAAGAAACTCCCGACTGAAAATGGCCTTCGTCATGCACCCATCCGAGCATCACGATGGCAGCCAGCAGTGCGTTGACGTGCCCCTCTGCAACACCGGCTCACTAGCCACTCGCACTCTATGAAACCTTGATATGAATATGTGCAAATACAGATTTCTATTGTTTCGTCACTGTCTCATTTTTGAAAACAGTGTAATGAAACCTAACACTAAAAATGTCCTTAGATGCGTTTGGTTGGAGATAAGGTGGAGTGAGATGATTATACCTTTGTTTTAATGGGATAGTTTCATTTCTTGTTTGGTCGAAGGAAGCCATTCTTCTATGTTTGGTCCGAGGATATTGAAATATAATAGCATATAGAAAAGAATACTAATACAATTTTTTATTATAAATAATAAAACGAATTTTGGTGAAGTCGAATAGCGCCACGTACTGTGTGATTTTGCAGAAGGCAAGTGGAGTGTTGTGATACTGCCTGAGCCCGACCGTGATTGCCCCTGGGTCGGGCGGAGGTCGTCTCGTCAATAGTGCACGCGTGGCGGCTCCGGGGGACACTTGTAACCGCACTTGGAGGGTCAACGTAACCGGGCGCCGGGCGCGAGACAGGTGCGACCGCTGACGGCTGACGCGCGTGCAACGTGGAAGGATAAAGATTCGAGCCGACCCGGCCCGCGGCTGACCTCACCGCCGGGCCGCTGCGGCGGTCAAGAACCCGGCAAACAAGGACAGCTGCGTGGACGGCTTTTCTCGTGACAGGACAGAGATCCTCCCACTCCAAAGGGTCTGTCGCCGCTAGCCTGCAACCGCCCCGTCGCCGTGCACCCTGGACCCTGGTCCTGGTGAGAACTGAGAACGATGTCAATTAACAGCCTCAAGTTACACTATCGCCACCCTTCAACTACCGAAAAAAGCTGGCACATAGAGGAACCGAAAAAGCTGGCGTGGGCTCATCGCGAATCGCCCCGAGAGACCGCAGGATATACTCATAGATACGGTGACTGTACTAGTAACACTGTAGGAGTAGGGTGTGTTTAGAAGCCAAAAATTTTGGCCGAAAAATTCCATAGCGTGTCACATCGTATTAATCGTAAAGACGTTTCGCTTTGTTAGTGGTAAATATTATCCTATTATGGCGAACTAGGCTTCAAAAAGAATCGCCTCGTAATGTATATCTAAACTGTGCAATTAGTTTTTTTTATTTACCTAAATTTTATAGTGGCGTGAAGGGTCTTTGGGTGCATTGAATGTTTCGATGTGATAGGATGTGATGGGAATGCAGGAAATTTTGGAGGAAATTTGGGCTTCTAAACACACCCGGGGTGTTTAGTTGGTGAAATATTTTGGGTTCCCGCAACTCCAGAAGACTTTTCGTTGTATTTGGTAATTATTGTCCCATCATGGAGTAAATTAGCCGAAAGATTCGCCTCCGTACTTTTCAACCAAACTATGCAATTAGATTTTTTATTTGCCTCACGCTGCGTTAAGAGATTTGACGTGACGGGAAATGTAGCAGACTTTTTTAGTTGCATGCCAACCGAACACCGCCTATGTCCGCATATGTTGCCTGATATAGGGTCGTTTGGTTGGCAACCGCACTCGCCCTGCACAAAGACCCTCGCCACACATCTGTGGCGAAGCGTTTTGCTTCGCCACACATGCCACGGAACAAGAGCAGTGAGAAGGCAGGAGCTAGTAGCAATTACTCTCTTTGTACTACTACTCTACTGTATTACTTTCTCTGCTCGTTGCTACCCTTCTCAGCCACCCAACGAGCGTGGGGTTGAATGGGCCCGCGGACAGTGGGGAGTGGGTGGGTATGGGAGAGTGAGGGACATGAGCCTGACACAAAACAACAACGGAAGCAGCAGACAACCGGCAAAGATGGCGTAAAGGACATGCACCGCACCAGGACATGCACCGGCAGCATGGCGTAAAAGGACATGCAACGGCATCCAAACAGCGGCCACAAAGCACCGTGGCGGCCACATGCGTGGCGAGGCGAACTGTGGCCGCAAAGCAAACAGCTCCATAATCCATCGATCCCATCCCCGCGTCCGGCGTCCATATCGTTCCAAGCTCCACCGCTGTGGTGTACCTACTTGCCTGAATAATGCTTTGCCTGCTACTAGTAGTCAACACGCTCCTATTTGACTACTTGAGCTATCACTTTGGACCTTTGTCATCATCTTTGTGTGAGACTGAAGCAAGCTATGTACCGGGAGGAAAATTAAACCGTGTGCATTGGACTTGGACTGTCCACGGGTGATTTCACCAGCATCCTTTCATGTTTCTATCCATCGATTTTGAAGTTCTTTTCTTGGAAAATAACCGGTGAGGTCATTTGTGCTTCAAACATGGACATGCCTCGTCTGTTTACTTGGCCCCTGGCCTACTGCCAACATAACCTAACCGTGAACATGATACACCTACCAAATCACACTGGTAGTACTACTGATAGGTACTACCGGCTAGTCTGCTACTCCGTACTGCTGACTGGTGGACAATCAGAGTCAGAGAGGTCGAGAAGCACATGGCTGGTCAGGTTGGTCAGGGACACTCAACGGCCGGAGCCAGTACAACCCCTCTTCTTGGATCTCGTACTCTGCTGTCTGATGCAGCCTGCACACTGCAGGCAGCATTTGGGGTAGTAGCTGGAGAGCGCGAGAGCGTGGCGAGAGCATCGGGGGCACCCACTCGCGTCGGTAAAGTAGAACTTTTCACCGGAAAAGACGAGACGAAGGGGAACTCAAGGTCATCGAACGCAGCGGTTGTTTTGACTTTTTCAGGGTCGTCGTCTTTGGGTGCAAAGCGACCGTCACCATGGTCACCATGGTCTTTTGCAGTACTGAACTACCGATCGATCGATAGTGCACACGGCACACCAGTTACCAAAGTCTTCGTTCAGCAGCGTGGTGGTAAGATATACTGATCGATTCGGTGCTCATCATATGTGGCCCCATGCCAGCATGGTCGATGGGATGAAATTGTTGCTGCTGCATCGTGTAAGGCCTTGTTTAGTTGGGCAAAAAATTTGTCAATAAGATCGCTTAAACTCCCCAGAAGACGCTTCGTTTGTTTGTGAAACATTGTTCCAATCATGGACTAACTAGGCTTAAAAAAGATTTGTCTCGTGATGTATAACGTAATCCGTAATTTGTTAATTTTTTTTACCTACATTTACTACTCCTCAATCTATGTCTTTTGGTGTATTTAATATGATGTGATGGAGAGAGATTAGAAAAATTTGAAAGTTGGAGGCAAAATATTTGCCAACTAAACGAGGCCTAAGATAGTCGGAATCACATGAACATCTCGCATCTACTCGGTTTCTTTTTAAGTGTTAGTCAAATTTGACCGAGTTATAGAAAAATATATTTAATATCTATATATCCAAATGTATCTTAAAATATACAACAATTAGTTTAACAATATTTATTAGAAATCATAAATATTAGTAATCTCTTATATACTTTAGTTAAAGTTGAGTACTCCTTCTATCCCCGAAAGACTGTCGTTGTTAGTATGCGTGTCACAAGGTTGACCCGATTTATAGAAAATGTGTGCAACATTTATATCTTTAAATAAATTTATTAAAAACTATATTTAAATATCTTTCAAATGATACTAATTGCATGTCATAAATATTAATATTTTAATGTACAAATAATTAAAATTATTTCTTAGAAAGTGTAAGTGACTATTATTTAGGGATAGATGGAGTATATTAAATAACTTCTAGATATGTGATACCTCCACTTAAAGTGGGACAGAGGGAAGTAATTACTTACAAGACACATTAGGAAACAAGGCAAGTCATAAGAAAATTCTCATAATAAACATTAATATCTAATCTTTACTCAGTTCATCATCTATAATAGTAACCATTAGACATATTCTATTCTTTTTTGAAAAACAATCATCTTTATTATTATGAAAGATAATCTAAAATAACTCTACAATTACATACTAGTTATCCACCTCTATCATTAATTCATTATGAAAGGCAATTTAAAATACTCACCTAAACTTTTATGTAAATAGTTATAGTATTGAGAATGAGCGCTAGTTCAATTGGTACGCTTTCAGCGGTGGGCAAGCCGGATGGGAGCGGTTCAATCCCTAGGATCATCCGGGCGTTTCTCACCGGGGACAGTGGGTTCCCATAATTTTGTTGCCTCATAGGTGGATGCACCACAATGGTCGTGGTGACATGCCCGTCACATTTGAAGCCCGAAAACTTTGGATACCTCTTAACCACGTGTAGTCTCTTCATATAAGTGTAGATCTAGCTTTGCGCACTGCATGGCGTGAGTGTGTGTAGTGTGCGTGTGGTGGTTATGGCATAAAAAAAGCTATAGTAACTGGTACTATGAAACACAATAATTTAAATTGGCTTTTAAGTTTGCATCTAAATTACTATCCATCTTGAGTGGAAAGTATGCTACCGACGAGTGTATGGAGTATTTGTATTTACTAAATCCATTTCAAATTATGGTTTGTTTGACTTTTAAACCTCTAGTTTAACCACTCGTCGTGCAAAACATCATTTTCTTTTGGTGTGGCTTGCTTTATTAACAAAAATTCTTTGAAGACAACTTAAATTTGACTATATTTGTAAAAAGATGAAATAAAATGAATGATCAAACTTGAAATAAAAAGATCAAAAGGACTAAAATTTGGAATGGAGGTAGTATTTGGTATATCGTTTACCCTTCCTTCCCGTTGCCTAGGTCATTTTGCGACTAGCAACCATTTTGTGGGTGATGTCGGTCACATGAGGTTGTGATCGATACGACAAAGGCAAATTAAAGTTGTTGGGCTCAAACAGTTCTTTTAGGCACACCCACTTGGAGAAAGATTCAATCCCTAAAAGACTAGTCTAATAAGGAAAGGGTGACTCTCCCTTTTTAAGATGGCTTCATCCTCCCAAGCTAAGCAAGGTGAGATTATCGAGGCTCACACGGTCCACCGACTACAACGGGCCACTTGGTATATTTTTTTGTTACGCCTTTACCAACGGGTAATAGTACTCATCAACCACATAGTTATTGGTCACGAAAATCTTGACTTGTGAATATGATGGGGTACTCCTATATGACTAGGCAACCAACTCTCGCAAATTGATTACACCTGCCCCTCCTCTCTTCTCTAGAGGAGATATTTCGAAAGATAAGGCAAGCGGCGCAATGCAATGTGACCCGTGAGGAACGCACGCATGCATGGCGAGGATGGCGCATGTACACGCCTCACAATCCACAAAGCCGAAATAGGAGTCTTAATCAAGCATGGAGCGACCGAAGCGGTTATCAACCATCACCGGAGCAAAATTTGAGAGTCCGGGCATTATGGTTCCCTTTTTTTTTGAATTTGGCGACTTTATTACTCTTCTCGACATATCGCCGACACAATTACATCAAGACCATCCGGGAGAACACTCTTGATCGGTGCCTCGCCTTCAAGCACATAAGTGACCTAGACTCGCCAAAGCATGGGCCCCCTATTACCAAACAGACCATCCCAAAAACACAGGGAGAAATTACTAAAAATTCGACCCAATAAAAGACTCCAACTCCTCAACTAGGTCTCCTTCAGGCCGGACATCATAGCCAGGACCGCAGCGTCCGCTTGCACATTTGCCGCATCTGTTTCCGTGATCGGTTCTCCACGCCCAAACCGCTAGCCACCTGAAGTCCTTGCATGCGTGCAATCGATTCGCATGGAACGCATCGAGGGAATTGTTTATCTTCCCACGACCGGTCATCACAACATCACCATCGCGGGTCGCGATCGGAGCCCTAGCCGCTTTGTTCTTGTTTCTTGGAAGAACAATGCATCACAATTCCGCTTTTAGAAACCCCTCCGGTGGCTTTCTCCACTTAGCTTTGAGGATACCCCGCTCTCCCCTTGCAATGCTCGGTGCACTGGAGTTTTCATTTGCATATATCCCGATTGCACGCTCCAACTACCGCTAGCCGACCCTCCCTTCTTCCCTCGGATCGAATTACGGTTCGTCCCGTAGGAACCACGCGGTGGTAATCATCGTGGATGCTTCGTGTTTCTTTTGTCGCTAGAATGGACGAGACAACCTCTTTAGCTGTGGTTTGAGACGCCAGCGCTTGTCTCTTGCCCTCCATGCCCAACAGGTTCCAGACTTGTTTGGCCAACTTGCATTTGAAGAAAAGGTGACCTTCGCCCTTGCAAATCCACGATTGACACCGCACTTTGTGTCGGCGTCCATGCCACGATAAGCTAGGCCGCCGCTACAGGGTGACTCTCATGCGTAAAACGCCAGAGGAAATGCTTCACCTTATTTGGGCAATTGACGTCCCAAATTTTCTTCGAGACCGGATCAACTTGACCACTGCTTCCTCCTTGAGCAGCTCGGCTGTTCTGGGTTCTAATGAAATCATCCCGACATACCTTGTAAGCGCTCCGTACACTGAATCTTCCATGCTTATCATGGTGCCAGGCCAGCAAATTTGCACGACCTTCGAACACTGGTATAGCTAGAATGGTCTGTTGGTCTTCTTCCCAGAAAATGTCCTTGATTAGTTCAGTGTCCCAGTCTCCTGTTGCTGGATCGGTCAATTCATCAACATATCTTAGCAGGTTTGCACCCCTGGGTGTGATCGGTTTCCTTTTCGCACCACATGGCAGCCATGGGTCCTCCCAGATCTTTAATCCTTGACCATCACCAACCCTCCATATCATGCCTTTCTTCACGAGTTGGATCCCCTTCAATATGCTTCTCCAGGTATACGACATGCCTTGCTTTGGTCTCACTTCTAGGACTATACTATTGTTGTAGTACTTAGCTCGCAGGATCCGTGCACAAAGTGACTCCGGATTTTCCCATAATCTCCACGCTTGCTTGGCCAACATGGCCAGGTTGAAAGCATATAGGTCACGGAACCCATACCTCCTTCCTTCTTTGGGCTCAAAAGAACATCACGATGAAGCTAGTGTATTTTATGTTTGCCATCTTGTTGGTTCCGCCAGTATCTGCACATCATTCTACTGATTTGATCACAAAGAGACTTCGTTAAATCAAAGCACCCCATAGCATACGTCGGGATTGCTTGAGCTACCACTTTAATCAATATATATCTCTTTCCCTGCCCATGACAAAAAATTTCTCCTTCCAGCCCTGGATACGTCTCCACACTTTGTCTTTAATATAACCAAAGGTAGATGATTTTGATCTGCCAACCTGGGCGGGTAACCCCAAATACCGCTCATTCAGAGTTTCCTTCGTAATTTGCAGTACCGAGCACACCTCGGTCTTTCTATCTGCTTTGGTATTACGGCTGAACATCACCGCTGACTTCTCCTTGTTAATCATCTGGCCGGAGCAGCTCTCATAGAGATCAAGGATGTCCTTAACTATTAGTGACTCCCTTCCTGGAACCGAAGGATGCCTCAAAAGGTTAGAGGGAATGCACTTCCAGTCTGAGACGCTAGCGGACTGCCGAATAAATTCTTCCCCGCTTACGACGGAACGTCTAGCTTCACGGGCCCGCAAAGAATAAATCCACAAAAGTGGATATTTTCCGCCCTATATTCAGGGCTCCTTTTGTGTAAAACCGTTGTTAATAAGTTTTTATACTTCTGGCGTGAAAAAAAAATCTGGCCGGCAAGACGTTCATTTTTTTTTAAAAAAAAAAACTGCAATGCAACGTAGCTGGGCCAGCTCGGCAGGCCATTACTTTTGCGTATTGTGGGCTGGGCCGTCTGCTACATTCCGCAATGACTGCATATGGCCTGCGAACAGTCGAACAGATGCGTACTGATAGTCTTAGAGCAAGTACTATGGGTCGGGCGAAATGCAAAAGCGGGAGTCCGACGTGGAGAGAGAAAAGCATGAGAGAGAATGCGCAGATGGGCGACTTGCAAAACGCCCAAAAAAGGTGGGCGAGATGCTCATATCGCACGCTGTCCCACTCCCTCGCTTCCACGCCGCCGTTGCATTAAATAAATGTGACCGACACCATTTCTTGCCAAATTTTCATGACGTGGATTTCTTGCCGTCGACGTTTCGGGCGTATCCATTGCCCTTGCTCTTATCGGAGATGCGCGTCACGTTTTTTCTGAAGTGGCCGGTTGGGTCCTGTTTTAAATTTATATTTTTTCTTCTCTCTTCAAAATTTAGGATCGAGAATGTGCATGTAGTTTAGGAGAGCTATAAAATTTAGGATCCTAAATTCTCTCTCAAAAACTATAAGCCAGTCTTATAGAAGAGCTGTTGACTGGCTTATAGGTTTTTTTAACTGTGGCTTGTAGATTAGGAGCTCGACTCTCTATAAAAGCCACTTCCTTTTCTATTTAATCAATAGTTAATTAATAATAACTCAGCAGCCCAAATCTAAATCGAATCCACGTCCGTCTCGGCTGGAACTTTTCCCCAACCCTTCCTTCCCCTGCCCCACGCAAAGGACAACGCCTCACTCTGCTTCGTTCCCACTGCGCCGCACTCCGACGAGAGCACGGTTGCGCACCTCGCCGCCGAATACGCGCCATCCGCTCGCGACGCCGTCCTCGACCGGGGTTGACTGCCTCCACCGGGTCTCCGTCCTCCAGAACGGCGCCTTCCCTCCACCGCGCGGGCTGCATTTGCCGGCTTCTGCCTGCTGCCCCAGTCGACCGCGCCGCTGCACTACGCCGGTACCGGGCCTCATCGTCTCCACTGTGCCACCCCTCTCCCCGTAGTGAGTATCAGCATCGCTCCCTGCTTCCTGCAGGACTGCGGCCATCCATTCTTATGCGTTGGTTGCCTGTCACTGCAACCCTAACTGTGTAGGTACGACGCCGGTGGAGGAGAGGGATGCGCACCAGATCAGGTAAGAGTGTGTACCTGGACAACACCGACTCGCCTAGCAACACTGACGACGAGGCAGATGCAGGTCAGATGTGGTCGTCGGCGTACGGCTGTGAGGAAGCTGCCCAATAGCAGTTTATGGCAGGCGTCTGATCTGTTGGTTTTCGGTTATCCTGGTAATCATGTGATTCTGTTAATCATATCGACTTATACTCCTCGACTTATAGAGCTTTCTGTTAAGTTGATCATCAATTGTCACGTAATTTGGTGTGTAATGCACTATTGTATTTTTTTCTGTCTTATTTCAAACCAGGCACTAGCACTTAGATGCACTTAATTAGTAGTTTTGTGACTATCAGAACAATTATTCGCGAGAATGCAGTATGAAATAAGACAGAATGCAAGCAATACATTTTGATGTTTCATCTGATTCAACATATTATTTCACCACTGTTTCAACTACCACTGTTTCGACGATGAAGCATTTGAATACAGAGCACATGACGAGGGAGTCACCAACACCAAATCCAGCACACGTACAGTAGTTCGAAAGGTGTCATTCAGCAAGCAGATAAAGGCCTCTCCAATGGTGGCAAACAAGCACGAAGGGAGCCTTCTTCAAGCACAAGATCGGCGAAGACCCATGCCAAAAAATCTATACTGAAGAACAAGACATCTTCAAAGCAAGGGGTTAAGATCCCTCTGCAAGGTATGGTGACGTTACATGTTTAATTATCTATATGTTGATGTTACATGTGGTGATCATACAAGTAGGTAGAGCAGCATGATGATTTGTATCTGAAATACCATGTTTTTGTATGTTACCTTGGTGCCAACTGAATAATTATATTTAGGCGAGGATTGGTTGGTTAACACCAGCATATACTTTGAGTAGAGCTTGAATTTTATTCATCAATGCACTCTTTGCTACCTGCTCTTGATTTTTCAATTCCAATTTCAGTGATGTGTGTCGAATTTTCTATATGTATGGTCTGCCGCGATTCTGAATACATCCTTATTTCTACTCCTATTTGTTAACTACATTAACACGTATTTTAGTTGTTGTTTCATAAGGCTATTTATATATCAAGTTTAAATCTATACTGAATTTATACATCAAGCTTGCAATATTCAGCCTATTCAGTTCGGATGGTTGGGAGAAACTAGACATATCCTGAATGCTGAGACACAAATTCAGTTCTATATTATTGACAATTCGACTTGAAACAAATGAGACCTAATCCAGATTTGTTTCCACCATCAAATCTGGATTCATTGAAAATTCATTCATTGGAAACATCTTGCACTAAGTTTTGACATAGAATATTACGGTTCGGTGTCAAGAGCAAACTGCTTTCTATATTATTGATTTAAGTTGTAGTCTTTATTTATTGATCATAATGAGGTCACAGTACACTAGGTCATTTGAAAAAGGTTAATCTGTAGCATTTTACATTAATATTATTCGATGATATTACAAAAGAAATTATATATGCTCTATAATTATAGTTTTGTACACTGTGTATTGGGTAACCATTGTTTTACTCATTCAAATAATTATAGATGTTACGTATGCCACCTTACGAGACTATAATCGAATGATTGTGTGAAATTACAAAGGATCAATGTAATTTAATTTAATTATGTTGCAAAGTACCTTTATTTTTATGTTGCAATTACTTGAATCGGTTGTTGCATCTCAAACTATGCTTATGAAACATGAAGATTTTCCTCTTGTTGCATCTGTAAATGGTCTATTGAAACATCAGTTGTAACTCTTTATTACAAGTATATATGAATTGTATGTTTCTAATAGATTTGAATTAGTTGTTACATCTCAAAATGTGGTCATGAAACATGAATATTTCCGTCTTTATTACATCCGGAAGTGATAACTACTTAAAAAAGAAGAGGTTATGTAGGATCATGAACCGGATTTGTGAGCTTGAATGGAAGTAGTTGCAATTGCAACATCATTTTGAAGTAGTTTACACACGTAAAATATATTACTTGCAACATGTGACTATGACTAGTTAAACATGTCATAAGAAGCATTGAAACATCCTATGGGACTAGTTGCACCTTGATCCAAATAATACAAGTTCAACCGTCCGGCACACAATGTCATAAGATATGAGTGTTCGCGTAAAGCATAGATATATAAGATGGGCGACAAATTTTGTTATATGTGCTTGTTTCATAACTCTTCTTTTCCATATTTACAAATTTTGTTCATTAGGTGTCGACAAACTCATTTCTATCAAATGAGCCATCTTTGAGTTAGTGTTATTTTAATCAATTCTAGAGTACTTATTTCCAAGTGATGCTTCTATACAACATTTTTCTTTAATTAAATTTGCATGTTTCATACCCATTGATATTTTGTTCGGCTAGTTCTTTCCCATTGTTGCACTTTTTTTCTCTCTCTCCAATTTATGCACTTAAGAAGCGTCTTTTATTACCACGTTGCACCCGCCTTACCAATATGTTTCTTTTAGATTATGTTATATGTTTCATTCTCTATTAGACTACGTTGCACCCGCCTTACCAATATGTTTCTTTTTAGATTATGTTATATGTTTCATTCTCTATTAGACTAAGCTATTAAGTTCTTTTATTTGTTTTTCGTTAGGCCACCTTTTGTTTGCATACTTGGATTTCATGTAACCTATGATGACTTCTATGAATCCCTCAAGCCAAAGGGACACATTTCTAACACATTCATGACAATGTGGACTTACCGCTTTAATCATGCTTGTCAAGAGTCTTGGAAACATGATGGCGACCTTTTTAAGAAATTTGCATTCAATGCCATGCACCGATAAGATCTTAAAACTTTCATTGTTACGTCTTTTCGTAGATATGAAAAAAGGAGGTGACTACAAGAAGAAGAATAATGCGGCTTACTTATATCACCCGTGAATGAGATCTCCGTTGAGGATTTTTGTGAAGGATAATTGCATGAATTAGTCAAAGGACATGTCACCAGGTGTTTTACGTAGTGAATCTAGTGATGAAATAAGGATTACATGTTAGGGGTTTCATCTCTGTAACCTACGTTTTTGGGTACTAGACAACTTTTGTGAAGGATGGCAAAAGGATATTGTTGTTCTATTTTTTGCCATTTACATGTAATTGGCCATGTTATTAGTATGGCAAAAGGATGTTGCAACTACCTGAACCATATTGTTGCATTGTTGTTTATCCAACTTTACAGATTACTTCCGTTAATTGTTTTATTGGTTCAGAATATTTACTTCCATATTATTGTTTGTATGCTTTAGAAATACCATTGATGTAAACACTCATGTCTTCTGACGGTGTGTGCTAGACCATGTTCAACTTATATTATTGGATTGTTGCAGCTACTAACATAGGATGTTGCTATATACTGTATCATGCATTTTCTATTCTTGCTCTATTTCCAAAGTAAACAAACGTACCTATAGATTATTATGCGATTCACAAAGTAGCTACATGCACTGGTACCTTCTGTGGCCCGCACAACACACATACCCTAGGTGGCCCTGCGAAGGTCCACCAGGTCGTGCATGAGGTTGCTGCCGTTATGCGGCTCTCAGCCCCTCTAGTGCATAGAGCTCGATTAAGCACACCATACGCTTGTCGTCGACCTCACCCAAGCACGTAAGCCCTCAATGCGAGTCTTTATTTCCATTGCAACAAGGTTGTAATAATAGTTTATTTTTAGATGTAAAAGCAGTACATTAATGTTGTTTCATTTAGAGGGATTTCAATTGGAATAGTAATGACACTTTCATTGTTTCATTAGAGCATTTGTAGATATAACAACGGGGAAATCATTTCTTGTTTCATGACCAGATTTTGAGATGTAACAAATCATTCAAGTACTTGCAACACCGATGTTTTATTATTTGTCCTTGTTCCATAATCCTTATGTTTCATATCTCTGAAAAGACGAGAACACTAATGTTTTAAGATCTTCTTGTATTGCATGGCATTGAATGCAAATTTCTTAAAAAGGTCGTCATCATTTTTCCAAGACTCTTGACAAGCATGATTAAAGCGGTAAGTCCACATTGTCATGAATGTGTTAGAAATGTGTCCCTTTGGCTTGAGGGATTCATAGAAGTCATCATAGGTTACATGAAATCAAGTATGCAAACAAAAAGGTGGCCCTAACGAAAAACAAATAAAAGAACTTAATAGCTTAGTCTAATAGAGAATGAAACATATAACATAATCTAAAAAACATATTGGTAAAAAGCGGGTGCAACGTAGTCTAATAGAGAATGAAACATATAACATAATCTAAAAAGAAACATATTGGTAAAGGCGGGTTTTAACGTGGTAATAAAAGACGCTTCTTAAGTGCATAAATTGGAGAGAGAAAAAAAGTGCAACAATGGGAAAGAACTAGCTGAACAAAATATCAATGGGTATGAAACATGCAAATTTAATTAAAGAAAATGTTGTATAGAAGCATCACTTGGAAATAAGTACTCTAGAATTGATTAAAATAACACTAACTCAGTATGGCTCATTTGATAGAACAGAGTTTGCTGACACCTAATGAACAAAATTTGTAAATATGGAAAAGAAGAGTTATAATGCTATAAATTACTTTTTTTTTTTTAAGAGCTGTAAATTAAATTTTTCAACATAAAAAATTAGGATATCAAATAAAGAAAATATATTTTCACCATAAACAAATTAGGAAATTAAATACTGAAAATATTTCATATAAATTTATTTAAAATCTAAAAAAGTTAGACTTGTAGAAAATGGGATATGCGGAGGACGTCGCGGTTCACGGTGGTGATGGAGGAAGAAGAGCGGAGCAAGCTCGCCGGAGGCGAAGCGGCGGTTCCTGCAGGACATCGTCGTCAGTTTTTGCTCGCCGGCAAGAACTCCACGTCCTCCGCGCTCACATGGTTCTTCTCTGGCTCCTCACTGCTTACCCCGCGCTGTGAGCGGCGCGTTTACGAGGAGGCAGCGTCGCTCTCGCTCCGCGGATCCTGAGACGACCACGGCGTCGACGACATCGATGGCGGTGGCTACGACAAGCTCAGGGGGATGCATTACCTGCACGCGATGATCACCGAATCGATGCAGCTGTACCCGCCGACTATACATATATGCAATTGTAACTACTTCCATTCAAGCTCACAAATCCTGTTACGGTCCTACATAACCTCTTCCTTTAAGTAGTTATCACTTCTAGATGTAACAGTGGAGAAATGTTCATGTTTCATAACCACATTTTGAGTTGTAACAACTTATTCAACTACAAGCACCATACAGTTCATATACTTGCAAATTTCATTAGAGCATTTCCAGATTCAATAGTGGGGAAATATTCATGTTTTATAAGCACATTTTGAGATGCAACTGATTCAAGTAATGAGATGATACATATAGCATCCTCTTCAGGTACTCCGACGATACGCTAGTGACACCCGCACTATCCATTTCATAATCAATTCAACCCTTTCTGATGCTAAAGCGGCCTCACCTAATCATCTGATGAGCACCGGGGCTGCAGATTTCATAATAAAACAATGGGAAATGATCTGTAGGGGATGAGGCTCCCGTCGCCTCAATATTCTGGCGGAGCAACTGTACGCCGCCGGAATTTCAGATCAATTTGTTGCCTGTGCTGCCGATCGCACGCTGCGCGCCTGATTCTTCATGTTCGATGCTCGCCTAGCATCTCGCGCCACCCAGCCTTGCGCCATCGTAGCTCGCTGAAGCCAGCGAGCCGCCGCCGCTCCTTAGGCTGGCCGCTCGACGCGCCGCAGCTCGCCGGACTTTGGGGGAAGGCTCGCCCTGCTCCGCGCGCACGCCGCTGCTCGATCCACGCGCGCTGCTCGCCGCTGCTCCGCGCGCGCCGCAGCTCGCCGGACTTTGGGGAAGGCTCGCCCTGCTCCGCGCGCACGCCGCTGCTCGATCCACGCGCGCTGCTCGGCGCTGCTCCGCGCGCGCCGCTCGATCCACGCTCGCCGCTCGCCGCTGCTCCGCGCGCCGCTGGCCGAGCTCGAGCGGTGCTACCGCGTAGGAGCTCCTGGCGCAGTGCTGCGGCCGACGATGCGCCTGCTGGCGCGGAGATGTTGGCGGTGGACCATACGAGTGGGCTGCCGCGGAGCTAGTGGCGCAAGACGGGGCGGAGCCGACGCGAGACGAGGGAAGAACGCGCTGCACGCCGCGCGATGGGGAAGAAGCTGCCTTGCGATGGGGGGAAAGAAAGTGATATGGGAAGCTGTGCTGTGTTTTGGGCCGTGAGCTGTTGGTGGGCTGCTGTGTCCGATGGATAACAAATCCTATAGGACGTCCGAGCGCTAGTTGGACCCAAAGAAAAATGCTAATACCAGCCGCCTTGAATAGATACGTACTACTAGTCATGTTTACCCAAATCTCATTGATGGTTTCACCGCGGTAATATCCATTTCTAAATCTGGCACCACGTATTTGAACTCTAAATGGAACTAGTGTTAAAATAACAGTAAATTTCCTGCTGATAGTAACTGCCAGTATCCCAGTACAGTAGCCTGCCAAGTGCCAATGTACTCGCTTCAGCTAAAGAACAGGCAGATAAGATAGATGAGCTGATGGAAGTGCTCACTGTCCTGTGTTTTCTGTTGGCATCAATGACAACAGTGACCAAACAAATGGGGCACATCAATGGGGTCGCCATCGAGGAAACTTTTTTGTCCATGTCTATCTGTGGGGCATCCCCTCTAACCTAACCTGAATATCTTTAGTTGTTAGGCTATCCGCACTTATGTTTCTCTATTTACATCCTCTATACATCCCAGTTATTAAGATTCTCTCCTTTACAGCACTTTCTTCCGCATTCATCCCTCCTTTATATCTCTACTCTATACCAAATATTGCCAGTGGGGTCCATTTAAAATTTTATCTAAATATATTAATGTGGGATCTAGTTTTGAAGTATTTATTGAAACAAATTTAATGGTGTAATCGGAATTTAATTTAGTGTTATGGTTTGTGAGTTAGAGTAGTTTTTAGTTACCTAATACAGTGGGGCCCGCCAGTGATGCTCTCATCCCTCTCTCCTCCCTCTCTGCCGCGCGTGGGTGGTGGGCCAGCGCAGGTCTGTACGGTGGCTACGGCAACTCGCCAGATTTACCGGGACCTGGGATGTCCACGTCGATAGCGTGTGCTTTTTCAGGTGCCGCTGCAGACATTTGTTTCGCTATTTTGCTTACATGTCCAATTTACAGAACCCAGGGCAGAGAGCCTTAGACTATCCGCACTTCGTATTCTCTATTCTTTCACTCTATACATCCTACTCATTAAGATTCCTCTTTTTCTGATCTCTTATCTTCCGCGTGTCCTTCTTTTATATCTCCACTCTATCTGCATTCTGCAACAAATGGGTCCATTTATAATTTTATCTAAATATACCCAAGTGAGATCTAGTTTTGAAGTATTTGTTAAAATGAATTTAATGGTGCAATCAGAATTTAATTTGGATTTTTAGTTTATGAGTTATAACATTTTTTTTGTTAGTATATCTGTGGGGCCCGCCGCTGACGCATGGTCTACTGCCTCCCACTCTTCCGCCGAGCCATGCAGTGGTGGCCCCCACGCCACACAGGCATACTCCAGGAAGCCCGCTACCTCCGCCACAGATAACGATCGCACCGCCTCCCAGTACCTTTTACCGTCCCCCGCTGCAGCTGTTTTTTACGTTAAAGGTCTCATCCAGGAAGCCTGTCCCGTACCCGCTGCAGATGATCTTACACTGATTGCAAAACACACCCGTGAACCATGTTAAAGCAGTCTTCGGCTGTCATCATATCATACGGGAAAGGGGTTGTTGGCAAATCAAACAAGTTTGTAGTGTGATCTGATGAAAGCCTCAAGGACAAAAAGATTAAAGAGACCATATGCTTCTTTGTTATATTATATATAAAAAGATATGATAATAGGACAAAAAGATTAAAGAGAAACATGTGCTTTGTTACAAAGGATATATATAATGCCTTGTGGTTATGACCAAACTTGGCTGAGTTTTTCACGGCTCATTTGATTATATTTACAGAGTTTGCTCCTTTTCCATTCTTTGTGGACAGAATAGGCAAAGTATTGTGAAAGGAACAGATAAAGCAGGTAAACCCTACGACCAATTCGCCTATAAAATATCAATGAAGTGATCTCGTGGTTTTTCCGGTGATTGTGACACAAACGATATACAAGTAACCGGTTGACGGGTTGAGTGTTCCAATCTCGCTTTAATTGTGTGATGTTGATGCACCGAGTTTTGATCTATAAAAATGGTTGAATCAGCTGCATATCTGGCATGCAGTGGATATGCAACTAAGTTTATCAAAGCCACGTAACGTACAATAATTCATGAATTCTGCCATATGGTGATGTTTATGATATATGACATTTCAATAGGCACTAGCAAAATCTCTGTTCGTTTGAACCAAGAAACGTGCTTACAGCACAGACATGACTTGGTTCCAAACAAATATTCATTTAAATTTTCAAATGGGGACAAACAGTCTGCCTTGTGATCCATGCATGGATTCACAAAGGTCAAGAACTTTCCAAGGAACGATAGGGGTAGGTGCTCAGGGAATAACACGCCTGGACCTGTTCGACATAATGGGAGCACATACAGAATCCACTACGAAATAGATTTATTATAGGATAATCACCTCAAACGAAAAAACTGACGATTTTATAATGAGCGATTTGTCTGCCGTTAGCTCGAGAGGAGGTTAGAGGGTCCCTGTTGGGGCAGTTGCTCCTTTAATCCTATTCTGATAACTCAGAATAATGGGTGTTAATGCAGCTCACGAACTGGATGCTGGAACGCCGACTGATCACTCTTTTAGGTTTGGCAACCACAGACACACACTCACGAACGAATACTCGTTCTTTGACGGTTTGACCTTGAGTTTTAAAGAATTGAAATTGAAACATAGAATAATTAAGCATTGGAGTTGAGGACAGGCAGCTTCAGTCGACGTTCTATTACGGGTGAATGGCCCGATCGTAAATTAAAAAAGCTGACGTTCTATTCTCCTTGATGCACTGGAATCAGCTGAGGACAGATAGTTCAGTTCAGTTGTCAATTTATTTGCTTCTTTACAGATCGACGTTTGGCAAATGCCTGGATCAGTTGCATTTGTGTTGTGTCCAGATCGACGAAAGGTAGGCACCCTGCCAATATATTGCATTGAGCAGCAGACAGAAACGTCCAACTAAAAAGTTTACAAAAGGGTTTTGCCAAAAAAATAAAAGTGGTTAGCGAAAGGAGTTTAGGCACAGCTGCCATGCAACAGAAGGATGCGGACATCCAGATCAGGATCAGGTTACCAGTTGGCGAGAGCTGATGCGCTTCGAGTTCAAGGAGCTAGCGGCCGTATGGCGTAGCCAAAGGGGGCTGGCAGGGGCCATGCCCCCCCCGTTTCCAAGCAGATGTTTTTTTTTTTAAGTATAAGTCCATGATTTTTATTTATTTCCTCTTAATATAAACAAAAATAAGTTCTTCTAAATAATTAACTTTGATGTATGTGTAGTAAATTTTACTAGTATAAGTCCTTCTAGATAATTAAATCATACAAAAGACAATTAAATCATACAAAAGACAATAGAAGGACTGAAACATAGACATCAAAGTTTCACAAAATCATCTCTATTAAAGGGTTATTGTCTACCATTAAAAAATAGTGTCTTTGCTCCAAGAGTGTATATAAAAATACAGTACTCGTGTCAAGTCGATAAATTAATAGTCAAAATGAAAAATCTAAGGTAACTCCATGTGCTCATTGAAAGTGTGGGAATGGTTGATTGCTATTCCATGACAATATCGGTGTATACATAGGAGGCGGGGGTGGCTCTTGGCCAACACGCCGCAGGCGTACATGCCTTGAATTAAGGGCCCGACTACTATAATTACTCATACTATAATTACAATAGTCGACACTCCCTCGCAGATCTAACCGGAGAATCGCTAATGGTCGCTGGACCGAAACTCTGGAACAAAGAGGTGGGAAGGCCCTTGGTGAAGACGCCGGCGTAATGTGATGTCGTGGGGACATGAAGAACTTCGAGCGTGGCCAGAGGGCGACCTCTTCTCTCGGACAAAATGGAGATCGATCTCAACATGCTTCGTCCGTGATGTTGCACGGGATTCTTTGGAGAGATATACGACATCGACGTTGTCACAATATACCAAGGTGGCACGACGAGGAGGGTCTTTGAGCTCAAGGAGCAATGCGTAACCAAGTGGCTTCAACAACGCCGATTCGTCACAACCGCGATATTCACCTCGGCTTTGGGCGTGAGAGATCGTGGTGTCTTTGGCGCTTGGAGGACCATGACACCAGGTTGTCTCAGGAACAACGCATAGCCCGAAGTCGATCGTCAAGTGTCGCTGTCTCAGAGGAACACCGCATAGCCGGGAAGTCGATCGTCAAGTGTCGGGACATCGGTCGGCATCCGTGTAGACAACCAACTCTGAAGGAGGGGAACGACGCATAGTTAACCCAAGCTCTTTGGTGCCCTACAAGTATCGCAGGATCCGCTTGAGAGAAGCAAGGTGAGGCTCCACGGGATCATGCATATAGAGGCAAATCTGGCTTTGAACTGCAAAGGCAATGTTTGGGCGGGTGAAAGTCGCAGTCTTGAAGGGCTCTGCTAGACTACGCGTCTTGAGTAACGTCACCAACCGGAGGTCCATCTGCAGATAATTTGGAGTGTAGATCAACAGGGTGCTGCATGGCTTGCACTCACTCATCCCGGCTCGCTCCAAAATATCATGCGTGTAATCGCACCGAGAAAGAAATAACCCACTAGCGGTCGTGCCACCGAAAGACCTAGAAAATGGTGAAACTTCCCCATATTTGTCATGGCAAACTCATCTTTGAAGAGCCCCAATAATCTGCGCCCGTAAGACCCGTGACCAGACGGGCGGTGAGAACAATATCATCCACATATAGCAATAATAGGACTGTTTTACTCCTCGACGATATATGAATAGAGAAGTGTCCGATTTTGCTTCAACAAATCCAAAGCGAAATCGATAAGAAGCAAACCGTTCACGCCAAGCATGCGGAGCCCTGCTTTAGACCATATAAATTTGTTGGCCGGCAAACAAAACGGTATGGGAGGAATCCACAAAACACGTGGGCCGAACGCAGCATTACAACTCTCTCGAGATTACCATGCAAGAACGCATTCTTCACATCCAGTTGGTGAATAGGCCACCCACGAGAAAGAGCGAGAAAGAACCACTCGAATCTGCCGGCGGGCTTGACCAATCGGATCGAAGGTCTCATCATAATCAATACCAGGTCGCCGGAGTGAATCCCCTAAGAACCCAAAGAGCCTTGTAGCGATCCAGAGAACCATTTGTGTGCAGCTTGTGACTAAAAATCCACTTTGCCGGTAACCATATTAACACTAGGAGGTCGTGGCACAAGACTCCAGGTGTTATTGGCGATCAATGCATCAAACTCGGCTTGCATAGCAGCACACCAATTTGGATTTAACAGGGGCACCACGGACGGGCGAGGCAGCGGCGACATAGCCACGGCGTGGAAGGGAGATTAAAGCGATCCACGTGGCTAGGCGACGACGGCGCCTTGCCACGCGTCGCGCATCGAGTGCGCATTGGTGACCGCAGAGATGGTGACCGGTCGAGTAGCAGCTGTAGGGCCGGTGTTGCTGGCAACAACCTGTGCGCGAGCATCACACTCATTTTTTATAAGTTGGATTTGTTCGACCCCTTATGAATAATTCCTGGCTCCGCCGCTAAATCCATAGCCAGACTCTGATCCCATCACTGTCATAGAGTATATAGACTTGGAGAAACCTGCAGACTTGTAGTTACAAATGGCTTATTACTGCTGTGGTGAATTAGTAGCTTTTAAACAAAGGGAGATGCAGACTTGTCAATACATGTCCTGTGCTCAGTTGTCATGATGAAGCAAGGACATGATGAGAGAGAGGATGGTCGGGAGATCTGAATCAACGCCCGGAACAAGCAGCACGGGCGGCGGCGACACGAGGACGGCATCGGCATCTCGAGGAAACGACCAGAAATGCACGTAGCCACGTAGGAGTACGGACGTAGCGTCTGGTCTTGCATCACACACTGCTCACCATTCACCATCACCAGTCACCGGTTCTTCTCTTCGGGGCTGCAATATTGCCTCACAGAAAGGCCTGGACCAGCCCAATGCGCCAGTGTTTTCTCCGTCACGCAGGCCGGCCGTGGGCTCGCGGCACCCTAGCATGTTGTCGTGGCCCACAGAGGAACGGCCCAGTTACCCATGAGCTGCCTGTCGGCCTACTCGTAGAAAACGCGTTCACGGACTCCACCTGTTTGTTCCATAAAAAATAATAATTTTAATTAAAAAGGATTGCATATAGGATTTGGATCGTGTGAGTTTTTTTCACTAAACTCCCTACCTGTTGGGTTTGAATCTAATCTGTGCGTATTCAAGTGGGAGGATTTAAGTGAAAAACTCATCTGTTTCCAAGACGTTGGATTCAAATCCTATAACTTTAATTTTAATTTTTTATAGTTTGCACATAAAAATTTTTTTCCATACGTTTCCTACATCGAACAGTAGTTCATGTGGCATCGTATAATGAGTTGTGGATATAGAAATGAAATTCATTTACCATTTAATTTATTTAATTATGCATGATTTTTTATTTCTACATTTTCTCATATATCTTTTTTTTGAACTGATTTATCATGGGAAAGGAGCGGCCACACGTGCTTGGTCCCGGCTTCGCCTTCCCCACCGGCCAAGCAGCGTTCATGTCCGCGTGCCAGGTGGCACCGCGTGACGTGACGACATTGACGCGTGGCCCCGGCTCACGAACCTGTCCTGTGTTCTCCGCAGCACGACCACATCGGACAGCGCCAGCGGCGTCACCCCGACGACTTCTCCGCCGTCCGCCTCCACGCTCCCCACTCTGCCTTCCCAGAAGATCTGATAGATAGATTCCCCACCCAAATCCGGCGATACCATTCCTGTTCTCCACTTCCACAGAACCTTCCAGAGGCTTCCAGAAGGCCTTACCGACCCCGGTATCGACCTCTCCCTCACAGCCTCTCTTTCGTGGCGGAAAGATCCGGCCCTTCTTCGGTTCTTCCCCGTCGATTAGCGCCGGCCGGCTTCCTCCATTGCCGCTGGCATTAACAACCGTCTCTTGGTGCCTGTAGCTTCCAGAGCTGCCGCCGGCGAGATCCAGGAGCTGCCTGCCATGGTGAAGGACAGCGCCTACTACGATGTCCTCGGGGTCAGCGTCGACGCGTCCCCCGCCGAGATCAAGAAGGCGTATTACATCAAGGTGACCCCACCACCATCTCCTCGCGCCTCGGCCGCGCCCTCTTCGGTTGTTCTTTGTCTTCGGTTGCATGTTGTGACGCGGACATAGGGAAGCTAACACGCCTTTGTCAATTGTTTGGGTGCCTGTTTTCTTCAGGCGAAGCTGGTGCATCCGGACAAGAATCCCGGGAACCCTGATGCGGCACTCAAGTTCCAGGTAGGTTTTCCGTGTTTGATCCGTTATATATATATACCATTGACTGCCCTCCGGTACCATGTGTCCATCGCAAGATAAAATTCGCTGAAACCAGCGCACATTGAGGCCTTATGGCTATAGAAGTAAGACATCAATGTTCTCTGAGACCAGCGCACATTGAGTTCAATACCTTTGCTTCGGTTTTTCTAGGGGTACCATACCATAGCTTTGCAGGGTAGCATCTATCTTAGTTTGCCATGTGACAGAGTTTGGTTATTAGCATCTAAAAAGTGTTACCTGTGAGCATCATTCACGATGCTTCATTTTCTGAACGTGATAGGATGTTGCTTTATACTAGTTTGATCTTTCTCCCGATTTTAAACATCCAAACTATTGACTGGTATTGTACATGTATAATCTTTGGGATGAATCAGTATGACCTCTCTATGGTTTTGACTGCTACAGAATGATGAATTAAATCGCTTGATCTTAACAGGAACTTGGAGAGGCCTATCAAGTCCTAAGTGATCCTGGGAAAAGGGAGGCTTATGATAAGTATGGAAAGGAGGGTATTCCCCAGTAAGTCATGAGTCGTTTCTGATTTTTGATAAATATTAAGTATATATATTTTTTTCAGAAAGGCAGTCTGCTCATGATTATTCAGATCAAAGCGACTTATCTGGTTTGGGGGCATAGAACATGAATAGATGATAGTGATTAGGTTGGATAGATACTTACAATGTGCTATAAAAAGAATTCCTGTTTTAGTGAGAACAGACAACTGAATGCTGTTCAAAAGCTCAGTTGCAACCTTAACACTCTTTTTTCAAACATAATCTTTTCATAAAATGCTGCACATGCTTCTATGCAGAAAAAAAAAAAGGGATGTGAATTACTTGTGCCTTGTTCTGTTAATCATTTTCTTACTTAGTTGTTTCACAATTCATTCAGGGATAACATGGTGGATCCTGCTGCTGTCTTTGGCATGCTTTTTGGAAGTGACTATTTTGAAGATTATGTTGGCCAGCTTGCTCTAGCATCTATAGCTTCAGTGGAGGTTGAAGAAAACTCAAACAGTCAAGAGGCAAGAGTAAAGGTTCAAGAAAAGATAAAAGTATGTTATGTACTGCTCTTTTTCTGAATCAATTGCATCCAGGGTCGTGTTCGATGTAGGATCCACATTGCCTATTATAAGTTGAACTTAATTAACTTTGCTATGGTACAGGAGTTACAAAAAAAAAGAAAGAGAACGGAAGCTTACTCAGAGCCTGAAGGACCGACTTCAACCATATGTAGATGGGAGAAAGGATGAATTTGTGAGCTACGCAAGTGCAGAAGCTAGGCGTTTATCCGAAGCAGGTACATCATGGTATTATGTATTTGTTGTGCACAACTACTATGATGTGATTTTTTTTTTCAAGGGGGTCATCTTCGTCTTGCAAATACTTCATTTCAATTTTACTCATCATCTGGTAGACACAGTAGATTTAGTTTCGTTTGAATAGATTGTATTTTTTTTTTGTGTGGCAAGCAGTGATGGTGGACCTCTGATGTCTTATTTGATTCCTTTAACGTATGATATTTCAGTATTGGCTTTCCAAGTTTTTTAACTTGTCTCAAATCTCATTAAAACATTTCAGCATTTGGTGAGGCTATGCTTCACACTATTGGGTATATCTATGTGCGGCAAGCAGCGAGAGAACTTGGGAAAAGTAGAATTTATATGGGTGTACCATTTATAGCTGAGTGGGTTAGAGACAAAGGACACCACATTAAATCACAGGTTAATGCTGCTTCAGGTACTTCCAAGGACACCCTTTAGTGCTTTGTTCAATCCATGTGTGGTCTCATTGCTAGTAACAAGTTTTCCGTTGTAGGTGCTATTTCTCTAATACAACTTCAAGAAGGGATGAAAAAGATGGAGGGAAGTGAGAACAGTGAAGAGCAAGTTATGAAGACTTTTGAGGAGAAAAAAAGATGCCATGCTTAGCTCACTATGGAAAATTAATGTGGTTGATATCGAGTCAACACTTTCACATGTCTGCCAAGCGGTAGGTCCTGAGTGGCCCTAGAATTCTTGGATCAAAAATTGCATGCACATGCCACTAATAAATTAGAAATTATGATCTTTGATATTTCAGGTTCTGAAAGACAACACGGTCTCCAAAGATGTCCTGAAGTTGCGAGCCAAAGCATTGAAAAAGCTCGAACGATATTCCAAGTAAGTTTTTTGTTTTAGTTTTCTGCTGCCCCATCTATTTCGGCTATTTTTGCTGCGACCCCAAAAGACCTCGTGGGTCATGAACTTTGGATTAATTTCCTTTTTATATGGCACCTTGTCTCCGGCCCATGGCCAGTGGGTTTAGTACTTAAGTAACAGTTTTTTTGTGTAAATTCAGGGCGCAAAGTCTATGTACCGTCGTGAAAACAGCCTGCGCGTTGAAGAAACGACCACAGATCCGCAAGCTACTCCGTCACACTGAAGCCTATGGACTACCATGTAACAAGGGATTTTGGTGATTTTTTGGTGTCTTTCAACTTTGTTTGTTTGCTAACTATAGCATTCGGAAGATGCAAATCCGATCTACAGTACCCTTGTATTATTTTATCTGTCTGTAGAAAGATGTGATGGCCATTTAACATGAAGATGTGACCTGCGCTTGATGCAGCATGATAACCTGTTGTAGCTGCCCGTTTCCCTTCTGGTTCTGGATACCGGATAGTAGCATTGTATTTGTATACAGATTACAGTACTTTTATTTGCCTAGTGTGTTTGCTTCATTTCACTCTGAATGACTGAATCGCTGACACCACCTTCCTATCTGATTCCAAACTGTTGGTGCACTTTCTTAATGAGCCTGATCAGACTCATCCCCCTGATTGGAGGGCCAAACCTTTTACTCAGATGTTCAGGACTGCAGCACAGCTTCTTCAAGCCAAAATCTTCAAAATAGATAGATCAATGAACACTACAGCTCATATTCTGGCCAGACAAGCTTTTCTTACCTCTGTTCCTCCAGATGCTATCTGTCAATCTGTATGCACCAATGCGATGCATGGCATTTAGTGCTCTCGTTTAGAGGCACTAACTGATGTACATATTCAGTCAGTTTGACTGATTGCAGCGCGTTGCTGCTGAAATAAAAACTGTTTGTTGTCAAAAAAAGAAAGAAAACAAAAAAAGAATCGCTGATGTCCTCGCCGTTCTGCTCCTTTTGAGTCTGAATCAGAGTGGTGCACGCACGCTGGCACGCTGACAGGTGCCGCTTGCCAAGCTGGAGAGGGCTTGCTTGGCATGCTTGCTTACACGGGTTACACTACACTACACCCCAGCTAAGCTCCATCATGTGGTATACTTGTGTCTGCTCGTCGTCTCATAAATAGCCCCAGATTAGCGCGCACATGAGGCTGCCCCAGGGGGCGTTTATCCGCCACGTAACGTTAATTGCCCTCACATGAGGCTGGCTGAGCTGGACCAAAAATGATGATGCCCGCAAAAGTAGGCCTTCGCCTTCCACTTCCACAGGCGGCGGCCCAGATCATCTGGCCCCAACGCCTTTCCCCTCTACATCAGGATCACAGCTCAGCTCAGCTCTCCCTCTCCCGGCCGGCGTCCGTTCTCCAGCCTGCAGCTGCACGACGACGAGGTGATCTACGTGTCTACAGCCATTGCCATGGCGAGAGACAAAACTGACGTGCGCCCATTCATCCCCTCTACCGACACGTCCATCTCTGCAGCCGCTAGAACCTAGAAGCTTAGTAGTAGAAGGCCTGTGGCCATTAGTCAACAACAGTGAAGCCATCGGATTTGTCCTTGTCGATCCTATCCGAACGACGCGAGCGGAGCGGAGCCCCCTCGGATCCTAGGACTGACGTGATGACCTTGCCGAAAGGGACGCTGCCGGCCGGGGAGGATTAATTCGCTCACAAGCCAATGCCGTCTTCACCAACGGGGGGTGTGTGCTGCAAGCATCGTCCGTGATAGATAGGTCGCATTGCATTGGCATGGCCGGCACTATTTTTGGTTTGAATATTTTTCGTCTCCCTGGCTTGCAGGAGAGGAGACGAGAGGGGAAGCAGTGCTGTCACAAACTCGATCCGCTGCTGCTGCTGCTACCAGCTTCCACTCTGGTTTCGTGAGACACAAATCAGGACAAAAGGATAAAAGCGCGACAGCAACCGGCGTAACGTAAACAAGCAAGAACCGTTCAGCAAGCCTGGCCAACCCTTCACGTACTCCAGCACCACGACGACAGAGAGAGAAAATATCAGAGGAGTAAGAAAATAGTAACAGTAAGGCCGTCAAGAGGAGTCAAAAATTCAGGAAAAACAAGTACAGGTGGTTTCTGTGGTACTCATATCATACAAGTGAAATAATAACTGCAGGTTTAATTTATTTATTTTTCTTTACAAAAAGAAACACCTTTGTATATATATATTGTAGTAGTACACAATAATCTCGTATGTACCGGACCGACCAATGTCTTCTGTTCCTCTGACCAAGAAGGAGCAGAGTACACAGAAAAAAAGGGTAAAAAGAAAAAGAGAGTGTGTATCATGGGCTAGACAAAATTAACATATTTGGTTACTATACGTACAATCCCTAATCTTGCAAATGCTTCTTCTTCGTCTTCTTCCTCTTGTCTGTAAAAACGTAGGGAATGGATGGATGGACGGATGGATAATTCAGGGGAGGAAAGGCAAGGATGAATCAAGGGGCAAAAAAGAGAGGGGAAAAAAAAAGGATCAGAATTCAGAAGTATTCCAAGTTGAAGTCGAAATGCGCCAGGCTCTGTTCCTGGCCGCTGCAGGGCAGCAAGAACTTGTGCTCCAGCGCGACGTCGTCGTCGTCGTCCACGGCCTGACCCCCGCCGGCGTAGCCTCCGCTGTGCTGCTGCTGGTGGTCCAGCTCCGTGTAAGGCTCCGGCTTGGCGGCGGCGCCGCTGGAGGCCCAGTGCAGCACCTCGCTGTCGAGCACGGCATTGCTCATCTCCGCGCCGCAGTTCCAGTTGCTGCTGTTGCTGGAGCTCTCCCCGTAGCCCAGGTTCTCCGACACGTCCAGCACGCTGCTGTAGTCAGCCACGAACCCGGCGTCCGGCGACGCCTTGCCGACGACGACCTCGTCGCCGTATGGACCGCCGTACAATGCCGCCACGCCCAGGTCGAAGCCGAAGTCGGTCACCGGGAACGGCTCGAACACGGCCGCCGGCTGCTGCTTGCTCTGAGCGAGGCCGTCGGCGTCGGCGTCGGATGCGGCGTCTCCTCCGGACTTACGGTCGTGGTCCCCAGCGTCCGTCACCGCCGCGCCCGCGCCCGCCTCCGCGAGTGGCGCCGGCGACGATTTGCTTGTGCGTGGCCGGGTCGATGCCACGCTGTCGGAGCTTCTTCTTGAGGCAGCTGTTCCAGAAGTTCTTGATCTCGTTGTCCGTCCGTCCCGGCAAGTGCGACGCGATCTGCGACCACCTGCAAGGATAATTCGCTTATTAGTCCACCACGCCGGCCGGCCATGAACAACACGGTTGCCAATTTGAATATGATAATGCTAGCCTAGCTAGCCTATCTCCCTCCGCCGCATTGCGGACAGGACAAGCGGCGGGAGATCGAGGCTGGACGGATGCATTGCGACGGCGACGGCTGTGAATTACCGACCTGTTGCCGAGGATCTCGTGGAGCGCGAGGATGAGGTCCTCCTCCTGCTGCGAGAAGCTGCCGCGCTTGAGGTCCGGGCGGAGGTAGTTGATCCACCGCAGGCGGCAGCTCTTGCCGCAGCGCTGTAGCCCTGCACGCATGTCACCACAACGAGTGAGAAGGCAATTCAGGAAAGGCGCGCCATGGATGGAAGTTCGACGACGACGACGACAGAGTGATGGATACAACAGTGGGAGAGTGTGTGTAAGCTTGCCTGCGAGTTTGGGGACAGAGCTCCAGCAGCCGACGCCGTGTCGGATGATGTGATTGTACAGCTTCTCGTCTTCCTCAGGCGACCAGAGGCCCTTGCGGAGCTTGGCCTGCACGCCGCCGCCGCCGCCGCCGCAGGAGAGCCGTCCCATTCTCCGCTCTCTGTCTCTCTCTCTCTCTGCTCCGACGACGACGGTGACAAATTAAGAGAACGGGCAACGTCGGTGATCGACCGCTGCCACTTGCAATTGCAATGGCGATCGGTGGCTGCTCGTGGCTAGCTCTATGCTGTATGGGCTGGGGGTATATATGGGGAAGCGTGCGTACCAAGAACCAGTTTCCCCTGCACACTCTCTGGTGTGAGGTGAGGTGAGAGACGAACAAGGTGAGGCAGCGATCAAGTGGGTTCTAAGCAAGGTGTGCAGTGCGCCCGGCCAATGAATTGGAGCTTAAGATACCTCGACTCCCTCCCGTTTCTGAGAGAAATGGTGGGCGCCGTGGCGGCCTAAAATAGTGCTGCGCTGCGCCGTGCTGGACGAGACAGAGTCACAGAGAGCTTTCGTGGCTCGCAACGGCAATGGAGAGAGAAAGAGGAAAGAGAGCAACTTCTCCGGTTCTCCCCCTCTCTCTTCTGTCCTTAACATTAACACGGCATTAGTTGGGGACATGACCTTTGCATTAGTACATTTTCCCATCCTGTTACGAGTGGATGAGTGACTAAACGCTGCTTTATAAGGCAACTGTGGAAAGGCAGCCATGAATGCGCCCCGTGGACTCGCGAGTTACGTCTAATTAATCGCGATCGTGCCTGTGGTACCATACCATACGACGACGCAAAACAACCTCTGCCAGGGTCCACTGTACGTGGAAACGGAGCTGATCGATCGAGTTCCACGGAGCCGGAGCCAGAGCCAGAGAGCCAGCCCCGGCCGATCGAGTCACTCATGGGCTCTCTAGCTAGCTAGCTAATCACGTCGCTAATCTCGATCGGCCTCACCAATCACGTCGCGTGTACTAGTAAATAAATTAATAAATGGCCATGGCCATCCCTGCCGACCTCGGCGTCAAATCTCATCCGTACGTCACCCTGCAGCAGGGCCCTACAGGCAGGAACATGTATGCCTTTCGCTCGTCTACAGCCGTCTGATTCCGATGTGGTTAATTAGTACTACACTAATTACTAAGTAAATACAAGGGGTGATCGCCGGTGTCGTCAGTGAATCCGCCGATAGCGGCGGCCGCCGACGGTTGGAGTTGTTGCACTGTCGTCGATCGATCCCGGAAGAAAGAAATTGGGGGTTGAGTGACTCTCAGTTCACTGTAGTATCAGTCGTTTTACGGCTCGATCCAGGCAGTGATGACAGCGGATTTAACATCTCATCGCCTTCTCCAATCTCACGTCTGCAGTGGATCCGATCTCTTATGACAGCAACACACATATAACTAGCTCCTATGCAGGGAGTAAGCAGAATTGTTACTGGTGGATTATTCGCTTTCGTCTACCAGTGTATTGTCACATGTACTCAAGCAAAGCAAAGTACAGTACCAACACGTACACGTCATTCTCGTTAATGACCTCGCTGTAGCTGAGATGGAAACAAGGAAATTATGAAAGAAAACTGACAGCAAAAGCGCGTATGGTACTAATTAACCTGGTAACTTCTGAATTGATCGGCTGTGATTCGCTCTTTTTTTTTTTTTTTTTTTTTTGAGATCACACTGAAGCGCGTTTTTGTAAATCGCTCTTTCGCTCACCCAATCATTTCAGTGTCGGGTAAAGAAAGAAAAAGAAAAGAAAGAAGCGGCGTCGACAACAGTGAACAGTGTATGTGTTAGCGTAAACGGTAAAAGCGTTTCAGAAATTAACCTGCTTGTTGTGTTGTGTTTCCGCTTTCCAGGTCACTCATTTCACCATATGCCACTTGTTCATCGGTACGTGGACGTGCGTGGTAGTAAGCATGCATCAGGGTGTTGACATTACCTAGTGCTGCCTCAATATATTCATCCAGGGAAAAAGGACATTAGTGCGTGAAAGAATATACTCCTACTCGGTAATAATAAGTATTACGTACTACGTGCAACTCGTGTCCACTATGGCAATACTAAAATGTCCCAAGAATTATTGTCTGATGTCACCAGGTAGCTCGAGATAAGAAAAACAAGCAAAAAAAGGTGAAGCTTGAAAGTTACCGAGTACTGAACGTGAGAAATAGTACAACAAAGTGTCATGCATTACGGTGCCGTCATGTGGTGCGGACAAGAACAAGAGACAACAGGGGCAGCAGCACGGACGGTCTCCTGAGGGCCCCGATCCTATGTGATTCTTGTACTTGAAGGGAAAAGGAGGCCTGTGCTCGTGAGTACGTAGTACAGTGGTACAGATGTTGCAGAGACGACAGTTGTGCGTACGTGATCACACAGGCACGAGTGAGTACAGATGTTGGATACGATCACAGGCTCAGTTTTTTTTTTTTTTTTGGGTAACCGATCACAGGCTCAGTTGATGAGCCACAGAAAGCACCAAAAGACACCACACCCGAGCAAGCAAGAGAAAAAGCAGCCATGAGTCGCCTGCACTGTACGGCAGTACCGTGTGCTACCAGACGCGAGCCATGGATGGATCGTCGATTCGCCAAAATCATCCAGGAACACACAGCAGGTCAAAAAGCTGGTGCCGTCGTCCAGCGCATCTGATGAAGATGGCGTTGAAGTTTTTGTTTTGTTTGTGACACGGGTGGTTACTACGTTAGCACATGTTTTGCGGGGGTTCCGATCCAGCGGTGGTAGGTACGCCGGCCGGCCGGCCGCGCGTTCCTGGTGGCGGCAACAAACAACCGTTTTCTCGTTGCATGCAGACAGTTGTCCGGCCGTGCACGGGTCGATCGGAGCCATCCAAAGTTTTGAAGAAACAAAACTTTATCTTGCAACTATCGAGAGATCGGACGGTGTAGCTAGTAGCGTCTGGCAATGCGTGGTGATGATCGATCGATCGCCGCACAACTTGTATGTACTACTAGCTAGCTTGCTGCTGCCATGGTGCAGTGCAGCAGGTGCGTACGTAGCTTACGGAGCAACGGCGAATGATAGCGCCTCTACTGGCCACCACTAGCACTAGCCGAGGAGAGTGCATATCCGAGAGCTAGCTCTTGCGAGGCCAACGGTCGAGCGAGGGTGACCTGCGAACGCCACAAAGGCAACGAGCTTGGGGAGGAAGCGTGAGTTGGAGAAAGCGAGCCTCGCCGGCCAGCAGGGGCAGTCTCTCGCGTGCGGCGCCGTTCGTGTTCGCCGCTCGGCGAGAGAGCGTACCACACGCGCTCGCCGCTCGATCGCGCGGGTGCGTACGTACGTGATGGAGCTAGCGTAAGCCGTTAGGTGGCCGGTCGCGGGCTCGGGCACCTAGCTCACGGCCCCGGCCGGCGCTCGCTCGTGCGGTCGTGCCGCCGTGGTACGCGAGATAGAGGCCAATCAAGGGCAGGCGTGCATGCCGGCCGATCGATCGCTTTGTTGCTTGCAGCATGGTGCAAGACTAGGCACGATGGATCAGGTACGTATGTAGTACTACGATCGAGGTACGAGAAGCTGCTCCGGCCCACGGCCGTAGCCATAGCTAGCTAGGAGGCTAGGAGCAGAGTAGGCGCGCGCGCGCTCTGCACGGTGACACTGGCACCGGCACCTGTTAATTCTACTCCTGCAACAACAACGGCGGACGAACAAGGAGTTGAATGGACGACGATCCATGGGGACGGTGGTGTCCATTTGGTATGCCACATTGCGTGGCGGCCCGCCGCGCCGTTGCACTTGTTTGCCGCTCTGTTCGCGTGCGTTTGGGCTACTACTCTCTCGCTCGCTCGTTCACATGTTCGTGCGAAACCGACTTTCATGTGGTGCATCTGCATCGGTCATCCCGGATTATCCGTACGAGGAATTCCATGCCATGCCAGCGCGGGCTCTCGATCAGCCAGCCTCTCCGATCAGGGTAATGAGGACAGACCTCGGCCACCAATTTGCTCATCGTCGTCAACACACTTGCTTGCTGGTTATTCCTCTTCAATTTCGGCACGAATTGCAGCTGCAAACAGAATTAATGGATATGATGCATCCATGCATGCATAGTCCGGCTTGCATGCATGAGTTTGCAGCTTGTCCTGTTAGTTCCTTTGGCTTTGGCAAAGCTTGAAGCTACTTCATCACACACCAAGGTAGGCGGGATTTCGTTGTCGCACCAAGCTGTGCCAGTGCAGCGGTTACGCACAAAGCACAGTACAAAGAATGGTGTGTGCCATTTTCAAACCAACCAAAAAGGGCACGGAAACAACGGGGGTCGCCGCTGCTGCTTTAATTAAAATTAAAGCTAGGCTCATATATAGATCCTAATCATCTCGCCCAAACGTGTAAGCTGTCGGTTACTGACCGGTGAGTGCTTCTACTCATGGACAAATGACTCCGCACGACTAGACCGCACGACCTACTACTAATTCCAGATGCAGCCGCATCCAAATGATTTCGGAACGAATTTACTCACCACCTAAACTATCACTACACTGTTAGTACGTAAGTACGTCGTACTTTTGCACTCTGCCACCTTTTTTTTTTTTTTTTTTTTCTCAGTGCACCAAATGTATTAATTCAACGATAATCATTTCGCTTCGATATCTCTTCCTGTTACAACTTCTCTTCAAGACTAGAGTACTCCTATATATATGATGATGATAGAATCTGTTGACTGATGACTCGAGTGTGTGTACTGCCTTTTGCTCTCTCTCCATTTCTTCAAGGAAACTCCATCATGCTTTTAATGTGCAATTCTATCTAAAAAAGACAACACAAGTTACAAAAGTCCTTCCATTGAACTAAGTCGTATATATTTTTTTGTTCCAAGTCAAACTTATTTGACTATGCGTGTATAAAAGTTTTGTGTAGTGTGAGAATATATAAGATGAACATACTATAGATTAATCATTAAAACATTATTATAGTACAGTATATATACCTTGCTTATAGGATGTTAAAATTGAACAATTTAATGCCATATAAAAAGGACAGAAATTTAAAGAGTAACTATTAGATTTAAAATATATATATATATATATATATAATACTATTGATAGTTAAATATTTCTAGTCCAGTTAATTTAGTGCTGGCTAGCTATGTCAATGTCTGAAATGGACTATTTTCGATTGGAGAAAAAGTACGTAAAAGATAAAGAGTAGCACCGCGGTATGGCGAATATGTGATAATGTTATTATAATGACTAGACTACGTCGTATGCCGCATCTACGGAACACGTAGAATTGGCACTCGATTAGTGTCTACAAGTGCATGTCCCTATTGTGGACAAAAAGATCCGGCTAGAATCTTACTCGAGGCCCTGATCTTGACTTGCCTCCTCTAGAAAGGAAAGGGAAGGAGAAGGTGAAAAGGAAAGCATAAAAAGGGAGGGAGGGAAGGGAGCAGCATGCATCATGTTGGCTCCTCTTTGAAGTTATGCAAGCTAACAATAGGCACACCATATATACGCAAACACACAGACACTTGGGGTTTTCATATATAATATATTTATTAGTATAAGTACACACATATATATCAAATTCACAATGATATATAAAACTATAAATAAATATGAGGAGCCAGATGTTGGTTGTTTATGAGTCCATGGCGACGGAGGTTGGTGTGCAGTGCCATGCCATATGCCGTTGCCATCACAACAGATAGCGTGATGTGCACTTGCCTTGCGTGAGTAACCTGCATGATTAAGCCGTTCGGTCGGTACAATGGCCGGCTAGCGTTCGTTCGTTCAAGCCCCATGCAAAACCAAACCGTGCACTAATGGAGCTAGCCCACCTAATTTAATTAGCCTGCGGCCCTTTTCCTACAATGGCTAGAACTATCCATAGATTTTTTTTTTTTTCAGCAAGGTACGGCAAATGAAAATGTGTCACCGTCCATTATTTTATTTCTTAGTTAATTAACAATGATATAATAATTGAAATTAGTTACTTAACCTAACAAAAGCATGCATATATGTTCCCTATATATAATTGCAAGGTTACTGACATTTTTTTATACGGAGTAAACATGTCTATACATACACTTAACTAATGATATTTTGCTGAGAAATCAGAATTATTACTATTTGGCCTGCACAATCTTTTTTCAGTGATGGGGATAGCAGGAGCTACTTTTGGCTTGTCAGATGGTAGACCGTATTTTATTCCATAGGCTGGCAGTGAATCTAGAAGGGGAATCAATTCAGGGGTGATAGATGATCGAATCGACCTTACCGACAAATAATCATTCAGTTGATTGATCTGCTCAACTGTTGAAGCTCCTGTTCTCAGAATCTTGACGATTGTATGCGAATATCTGTACAATAGTACCCGATATTGTTGCGCCACTAGTTCGCTGACACTACAGCTAAGCATAACTTAATTAATTAGTACAGACCCAATAAGCATAGCTAATCACCTAATGTAAACTGCAAGCAATCACGATATATATATATGCAGGGAGCTAGATTCCTTTTTTGTCCTCCAATGATATAAGAGGAAGGAAGAATCGCAGTGCCTTTCCACCTCAGAGAAAAAGAATACTCAGTCCATTTCAAATTATAAATCGCTTTAACTAAAATAAATAGATGAACTTAATAGTTTTTTTTGATCGGGCTGTTCACCCGTTTTTCATTAAGAGGAGGAAAACCAAATCCAAATCCTAGTACAATCTAACAAACAAGATGTCGAGAGGACATCGCAAGGGCGGTAGAACATGAGAGAGAGATTGCAAAAAAATTAAATCAAAGCAAAAGAGGAGTGGCCGTAGGCCTGAAGGGAGCTCTTGGTGCACCGTCCTTTGTACTAAGCCATGAAGCTTTGTTGCGACCAAATCGACCACACCGGCAGCAAAGTCTTGAAACGCGCCTGTATCCATAAGTCAGCCTCCTCCACGACACGCTTTGCCAACCGCAAGATCGACGCCGAAGTCGTTCGAAAAGACCCGGGCGTTCCGCTCCTTCCACAAACTCCATGAACTTAATAGTCAAGATGACTTGTAATTTAGAATTGAAGAAACAGTGAAAAAAAAAAAGAAGACGAGCAGAGTAGGGCTGTTTTCTTCAGAGACCGGGCGGTCCGTGTCGATCGAGCGTGGATGGAGCCCCGGTTTCTTGCATGCAAGCACACTGTGGCCATATTTTCGTCGCCGTCGGGGCCGCCGTCACGTCAGGCCGGCATTATTACTCTACCTCTGCCAGTGAAAAAAGGCGCAACCACCTCAAACAATCTCGCCCAGATTACGGTATGCCATGAGCCACACACTTTGCTCGCGCAAAACCAATATTCTAAACGCCCGCTTCTGTGAGTGTGATAGAGATATCCTTGCGTAGTTGCGTTGCGTTGTTGCATGCATGCCGGTTGCTTCCCATGAAATCTTTCTTTCGCTCCCTGATGTGGACCGCCGCTTCGTTTCGTCATCAGTTCATGCCGTTGCTGTCGCTGTATGGTGTGGTGACTCAGCAACGCAGAAGCGGAGCGCCAGTGCGTCAGTCATCAGTAGCAGTTGTTGTGCCCGTTGCGTCAATAGGAGTTGGGCGTCGACTCGAGGCTCCAGGGAGGCCATGCAGCTGCCAACGTAACACTGCAGACGTGTTTGTTTTTACACGATGGGAGGGACTGCAGAGTGCACTTGTCTGTCCTCCCTGTAGATCCTGCAGAGTGGATACACTCTGCTGCAGTTGCAGTGCAGGGCCTTGGCACGCACGCACGCGCAGAGACATCCGTTTGTCCGTCCTGTTGTGGCCTCGTGCGCTGTCTGTCTGCGTGCATGGACAAGAGCCGGGCGTGCGCTGTCGATCATGCCGGCCGCTCGCTGTCAGGCCACTGCCACTGACTACGGCAGCCACGGGGCATGGCGTTCTCTGTTCTACGCACACACGCATCCTGACCAACAAGTGATCATCCTGACCAAGTGATCATGAGCAGCTATAGCCAGGGGAGCGCGAGAAATGATCACACGTTGCTTTCCTACATGGCGGACGAGGACGTGGTTCGGGTCCATCCATCGCTCATGCCAGGTCGGAAGCTTCTGCGTACGTCCCGCCCGCCCCCCTGCTTTTTTGCCGTGGCCGGACCCGCGTGGCGCATTCGGGAAGGTTGACCAGGTGAAGTGTCGGCAGGCAGCTACTCTCTGATCCTGCTGCACTTCTGTTGCAGTGAGGTGCTGAGGTCTTCAAGTCTTGGCCTCCTTCTCTGTCTCTGTTGAAATGGCTGGGTAATTCGTCAAACGTACTGTGAATTGTGATTGAGAGGATGATGAGGATATATATGGTTGTCCCCGGCCTGGCCTGACCTTGGTAGCTAGGAAGGGAGAAAAAAAAAGGGTTGAAACTTTGCATGGGCGCACGTAAGAAAGGTGACGGGCCCATGGGGAAATCGATCGAAAGCGTGGAAATTGTGCCACGCCTTTATTTGCAATTGTGTGCTCGTCAGCTGTAAAAAGATTGTTTGTCACCGGCTCTGTCGCGTTTCGATTGGGTGATGAGACGAGGGAAATTGAGAAGGCCTGTGCTGGGGGAATCGGAGAACAGCAAACTGACCGACCCGTTTGGACCGTGTGGCACGACTGCATGCAGATCATTTTTTTTTTTCTCCATCCAAAATGATGATGCTCGCGCGTCTCCGGTTTTGTTCTACCCCGATGGACAGGACCACGCACGGCCAGGAAATCGGTTTGCAAATCGTGGTCAGGGCCGCCGTGCGTCGCATTGGCTTAATTGGCAAGTTAAAACGATTAGCCGAGGATAATTGGACGCCAACAGGCAATCGTACGGGATCCATGGCGTTGCAATTGCAACCAACTCAAGCCGCATCAGATCTTTTTCGTCAGGGTACGGCACCTACGTGCGTCAACTAATGAGGAGATAGATCCCTCTCTCGAAAGAGCAAGGTAACTGATTGGTGAGAAACAACTGCCACTGCCGAGCCAAGTGCATGGTCGACTCTGAGGTACTACTAGACTTCACTAGATAATGAAAAGGAACGAGACAATGCAAGCAATGTGAGCGTGCAAGACTGTATTGATTTCGATCGAGATACCACACGTTGTCTCTCTGGCTTCTCCGTTACAACTGTCTGCGGTGTCATCACTGTGTCCACCACCACCCATTGTTTCTCGTGCTCATTCGACACTGTGCGTGGGCCAGGTAAGAGGTAAAGGTCGTTGGATGCAGGCACCAGGCGAGGCCATGTCCATTCTCCAATGTCCCTTTGCTTGTCCCTGCAGCACGAAAAAGACGCCTTGGCGCCTTCCACACTTCCCGTCCGTACCCGTCCCGTCCCATCCCCCTCGACGACGTCGTTGTAGCTTGCGCGTTCCAAGAAAGCGACGGGCCATGGCCGTCACCTCATTTTCGCGATTTCTACGGGCGCACACCTGTGCTCCCCGGCCCGCCACCGCTGGCCGATGCCCGGACGCACGGCGGCCGACGCCGCAGGCCGCAGCGCTCCGTCTCACACCTGGCCATGCGCGCCGCCGTGTGGTTCCTGTCACGGGGATTAAAGGCGACGTTGGACGTGCAACAGGGCCTGGGTCCGGCCACCGTTTTCTTCAGGCTCACAGTAAGCCATACAGCCGGCCTGGGGTCCGGCCCGGCCGGGCTGGCCGGCGCTCTCGTCGCGTGTTCCTCGCCTCCGTCGGAAAAAAGAGAAAAGCGAGCGGAAAGGCCGCGTTTTTTTTTTCTCTCCACAGGATGCATGCGGGGGAGCACGTAGGGCCGGCGAGGTGGACCGGCGCCGGGCGACGTGAGGAGGAGAGACCGGCCGGCAGACACACACGTCCGATCCCCCCGGGTCCGGTGTAAAAAAGGCAGTTGCTTGCTTGCGATGCGAGTGCGAGAGCGAGAGCGCTCGCTCGGTCGCCCGACGCGCACGATGAGTAGCTTCACGGCAACGGCGACGTGCGTGCGTGCGTGCATGGTGGTTAGGCAAAGCCGCTGGCTGGCCGCGGTGTGACGCCACTGAAGTGACGCTTGCGTTTTGGTGACCTGCGTGCATTTCGTCAGGATTCTTCTGCAGCTCGGTGACCACTGATCACTTCGATTGACAAAATGGAGAATACTAGTTCCATGAGTCTTCTGGGCTCCTATCAAGGCCCAACACTCTTTTTCTGAGCAAGAAGTCTGCAACTTGTGCAACGGGGCTATTTACGTTTTGGGCCATCGTTACGGCAGAAACTGGTTGCAATTCGCACATGGGCTCATATATTGTAGGCAGCATATTGCTCTCACAATTTCTATTGCCTCATATGCTTGATTCATTCCTATTGTAATGAATCACTCTATTTGTGGCCCAATAAGAACAATATCATCCACCTTTCATAAGCTTATAATATAAGTGGTATATCACCATATGTGTAGCCGCACCGGTTCTAATCATGAAAACTTGGATCGTCTAAAAATCATTAGGTAGAAGAGAAGGAGCATGGATATCTAAAGATGGATAAGATATGTAAAATCTTTATCTTTTTGGTAGGTTGTAAAGCAAGTTAAGTCAACAGTTATCAATACATGAATACAACCAAAAAAAAAAAATGCCTAAAGTTTTTCGGCTTGCTTTCATATAACTAGAGTTGGAGTGTTGGACTCGCTGAGAATTGGAATACACTTCCAACCAACTTTCTCACTTGGGCTTTCGTCTACATGTTGAGTCATTGTTTTGGGTGCATGTGTGGACCAAAATCATTGTCACTTACAAAAATGATGTGTTTACCTATTGCATTGGTGCTCAAATACTTGTTCCCATATTGTAATCAACCGCTTCTATTCACAGCCTAGCAAAAACTATAGCACCCCCTTCTATAACCTCATAGTTAGAAGTGTTATCATCCATATATATGTAGCCGCATTAATTCTAATTGTGATGTATCCAAAATTTGAAGGTTATTGTCTAAGGATCATTGATACATCTGAAGGTGCATGGATTGCGTCGAACTAAATGTGAATAAGGGTATTCATGATTATCTTTTTGATAGGTTGTGGGGCAAGTTAAGTTACCGGTTATCGATACAAGAATAAACGCTCTATCTTTCGGCTTGCTTTCATATCACGCAAGTGAAGTGACTTGCTTTCGTATTGATGGAGTTGGACTTACCTAGAATAATAAAATTCAATTCCAATCAACTCTCTTGCTCACACCTTTTCTGTGTGCGTGTTGAGGCACTGGTTTTTGGTAGGTTGCAACGCAAGTGAAGTCATCAGTTATCAATACAACATAAAACGCTTCAACTTCCGGCTTGCTTTCGTATCAATATAGTTAGACTCACCTAAAATAATAAATACAATTCCAACGCACTCCCTTGCTCACGTCTTTCTATGTGCGAGTTGAACCACTGTTTTTTTAGGTTACAAAGCATCAATATAGCAAAAAAAAAAAAAGCTTCAACCACCGACTTGCTTTCGTATCAATTGAGTTATACTCCTTGAGAATAATAAAATACAACTCTAGCCAACTCTCTTGCTCACGGCTTTCTATGTGCGTGTCGAGCCATTGTGTTTTTTTTGGTAGGTTGCAAAACAAACGAAGTCATCTGTTATCAATACAGAAGAAAAAAACGCTTCTACTTTCGGCGGAGTTGGACGTAGCGAGAATACTAATATATAATTCTAACCAACTCTCTTGCTTACGCCTTTCTATGTGCGTGTTGAGCCACCGCTGCACGATACCTAAACCCACATGAATGCTACCAATATGGTTTTTATTTGTTGCACCGAGTAATCAAATAAACACAGTTCCATACGTTTTCCTCACGGATCGATCCAACCTTAAGACATGTAAACAAGGGTGCTAAACCCACGGAAGACGAGATCCAATGGTACCTCTTTTGTACTAACGATGGCACCACATAGGGTGACTAAAAATGTATGTGTATCATCGAATCGAATCCAAAAAGTAAAGCTCTCCATCACAACACAACGGCATATATAATCGAACCGATCCGATCCGATCCTTGACATCTAATCACGTGACGATCCAGCGCGGCAGCCGCGCCTATTGCCTGCCATTCAGATCGATTTAAGAACCGGCGCTAGCTATAGCTATACCAGCAGATCGATGAGCCCACCAACCAATCCACTCTATCAGCAGCTGCAAACGTGCCGGAAACTATAAACAAAACGGATAACCTCAACTGGGGTCCCAGGTCGTAGCGCACCAGATCTGGATCCCAACACGACCCGACCCGGCTCTACTACTCTGTTGTGTGTTCTTGTCCCGTTTCCCCGTCAGCTTCGTTTGTTTCCTCGCCCCGGTCCAAACCCAACCCGGGCAGCCGTGTCGCGTCGCGTCAGCCCCGTGCCCGTGCGTCGCGTGCCGCTGCCGACCCGCCCGCTGCTGCGGCTTTGCCCGTTGCCGTCGCCAATCCCGGCCCTAAAAAGGCCGCGTCCCACGTTGCCTTGGTTCCCCCACCCCTCCCTCCTTCCCCGGCACTGCGCAGCTGCGCCAGTGAGTCACACTGAGTCGGCTCCCTCTTCTCGATCGCTCTCGGTCCTCGGTCAACCAGGAGGCGAAGAGAGGAGGCAATGGCGGCGGACGGGAATGGCGCGGCCGCTGCTGCCGGCGGGGACACCAGGGCGGCCTTCGCGCAGATCTACAAGACGCTCAAGGAGGAGCTGCTCACCGACCCCGCCTTCGAGTTCACTGTGGAGTCGCGCCAGTGGATCGACCGCGTAACGACCCTCTCTCTCTCTCACTCCCTCTCCCTCTCTCGCTGCCGTCCTTCCTTTTCTGTCGCTGTTTCCTTGTTTGGTTTGTTTGATCCCTGTGCCGTGTGGGGACTGAGGAACTCCTCCGTGCGCCGTCGCCGTGGACCAGCGAGTTCGTTCTCCTCGTGTTCGGTTTAGGGTTCCATCCCCGGATCGGCGGGCACCTCTGTAGTTCGTGATTTCGTGCGGCAACGTGTTCTTATTGAAGCGAAATTAATTTTGTTTACCGCGTGCACATGGAGACATATTATGGGTGAAATAAATGAAGAAAGTACCGGATCACGGGTAAATAAATGAGCGAGGATTAGTACTCTGGGAACAGAACAGCTTGTTACTCTTTTGTTTTTTACGTGGGCTGGATGGAACTGAAGGGATCAACGCGTACGGAGTGGAACTGGAACTTCCCGATCAGCTAGGTTGGGTTGACGGGCTCTGCTTTTTGAAATTGAATTTGCTGCCAAAACAGAGCAGAGCTTGTGATTATTAGGCTCTGCAGTTTAATTCAAACCACTGTAGCAGTTATTAGTGATGTATATGGATCTTGGGCGTTTTAACAGGTCGATTACTATTTGTTATGTTAGCTTAGTGCTTTTGATGCGCGTTGCTAATATGACATTTCTCTGTCTTTCCCCTTCAAACAGATGCTTGACTACAATGTACTCGGAGGTGAGGAGATAACTCTGAATTGATTACTTCTACATTATATACGAGAAAACTAGTAACACTTCTGATCCGTATATGTTGTCCAATGACAGGCAAGTGTAACCGTGGGCTCTCTGTGGTTGATAGCTACAAGCTGTTGAAGGGTGCTGATGCTCTGGGCGAGGAGGAACTGTTCCTTGCTTGCACCCTTGGCTGGTGCATTGAATGGGTAATGTTTTTATCCCCCCAATTTTTTCAGGAAGAATGTTAGTCAAGCAATTGAGTAGCTCATCTAAGTTTGCTGTTGTATTACAGCTGCAAGCTTTCTTTCTTGTGCTTGATGATATCATGGATGACTCCCACACTCGTCGTGGCCAGCCTTGCTGGTTCAGGGTACCTCAGGTTTGTCTTAATGAATACCAAAGCATTTGTCTATTTTTTTCCCCTTGTGTAGTAACTTCAGTGCAGAGAAATGTCTAATTCTCCTTGTTAAGTAATTGCTAAGGGTGGATTTTGTTTGCGATAGGTTGGTTCCATTGCTGTGAATGACGGAATTATCGCCGCCCAACCATATCCCACGGATCCTTCGCCGCCACTTTAAGGGCAAGCCTTACTATGCTGATCTCCTTGACTTGTTCAATGAGGTAACTATATACGTTCAAATGCACATCAATGTTCAGCTCAAGCTTTCATATTATTACAGGTCCTGATTATGTTGTTTTGTTTCTAGGTTGAGTTCAAGACAGCTTCAGGTCAGCTGCTGGACCTTATCACAACCCATGAGGGAGAAAAAGATCTGACAAAGTACAACATAACAGTGTAAGTTAATATGTAATAATGACTCTGGGAAGATATTCTTTTGTACTCCGTATGTTTTACCATTTCAACTAAAGTGTTCTCTCACATTGTCATGTTTAGCTTTAGAGAAATGTTCTTTGCATAATAGTATATATTTATGGTAATTCTAATTCAGGATGTGCCTTTTATTTACTGATGATTTCCTGCAACTGTTTTTGCAGTCACGATTAATTATAGTTCAGTACAAGACAGCCTACTATTCATTTTTATCTGCCGGTGATTGGCCTTTTCTTTACTTTTGCATATACTATTGTCATGTGACCCCACATCTAGATTATCAATACAACATGAATGTGTTACTGATGTGTTGCTTTATCAAAGGTTGCATGTGCCCTGCTGCTCTCTGGTGAGAATTTGGACAAGTATGGTGATGTAGAGAACATCCTTGTTGAAATGGGGACATACTTTCAAGTCCAGGTAGCACCAATTTTGCTGTGTGTATCTATGTGAACTCTGTCACAAGCATTAGTCTACTTATTAGAATTATTAATATTATTATTCTCTATCAGGATGACTATCTGGATTGTTATGGTGATCCTGAATTTATTGGCAAGGTTGGTGCATTTATCTATTTCAGTAACTTGAACTAGCACCCTTATCATACTTAATTATTTTTTTACTCTTAGCTATTGTGATTAGATCGATGTTAATTTTAAATATAGATCGGAACTGACATTGAAGATTACAAGTGCTCATGGCTAGTTGTGCAAGCCCTTGAGCGTGCTGATGAAAGTCAAAAGCGCATTCTATTTGTAAGTCATCTTCAGACCTCTTTTAAATGATTAGAAGTTTGTTGTCTAAAGGTTTGTACAATCGGTGGCTTTGCAGGAAAATTATGGCAAGAAAGATCCAGCTTGTGTGGCAAAAGTGAAGAACCTCTACAAAGAACTTAACCTAGAGGTCTGTCTCTACCCTTGATGAGGCTTTGTATCTGTAGATTGTAATCATTTGCTCATGTAAGCCCACCATAAACATAATGCAGTAAATACTGATTAAAGATCAATGTGATGCCCATTTTGCATATAATATGGGGATGTCTAGTTTGATGAACCATCCCATCTTAAATGAGGTGGTTCAACATCCATCCCTCATGCTTATACTAATTATTAGTTTGTGAAAAATGAGGTGGTGATCCATCAACTCGTCCCATTCAACAAACCAAACAAAAAGGTGAGGAATGGCAAGGTGATTGACCACCATGGACTACCATATTCTCATACCAAACTGAACACCCCACATTTTCATATACCCGTTTTGATAATTGCTATTTTTTATATTTTACTGAAATGATGTTGATGCCTTGGAGACTACACACGTGTGCAATGTGACACTTAAGTTTCACTGGACGAAGTAGAAATCAGCCACACTCTTTCTTACTTTTTGTCTGAAAATAGGATGACATACTGAAGCACTTTCTCAAACCTTACTAAAGTCTGACATTTTGTTTATCTTTTTGTTCCAGGCAGTATTTCAGGAGTACGAGAATGAGAGCTACAAGAAGCTGATTGCAGAAATTGAAGCCCAACCAAGCATCGCGGTTCAGAACGTGCTGAAGTCCTTTTTGCACAAGATCTACAAGAGGCAGAAGTAGGGTGCTCTTGCATAGGGAGCTCAGGAGCTGTTACTCCATCGCATGCTTGACAGATACTAGACTTCCTCACCCACATGATGTGGAGCTTCTAGTTAAAAAAAAAATCAATGTAGTATGACACACCTTGCTGCTCTGAATATTAACAGACAGCTCAGGCAAGGTGCTATTTCGGTTTGGTGGACCGCATGTTGCAGACAGTAAATTGGTTTTTTATTTGCATCTTATCGACTTCTTTGCTTCTTTTTTTTCCACAGCCCTCCAGTCGCTTTCAAATAAATTTCTAACTAACGTGCTACTTCTTAGTTCTTTGCCTCTCTCTTTTTTCTGTGGCCACCGGCCTTGCTTCAAATAAATCTGTAAATTCAAGTAAATCTGTAAATTTCTAGCGTGCTCAGGGTAAAATATCTGTTATTGTCTAGGAAATTAAAAGTGAAACGGTGAGACTAAAGTAGACTTTATGTGAGCATGGAAACAAAGGCTTGAGAAAGTAAGGAAAATGCCCGCATCTTCTATGGCTTTGGGGTACAATATTTTGGAAAGAAAAGTGCCTTCACATGAGAGAAGAATATTCCAAAACCTAAATTTCAGGAGCTTGAGCAACAAGCACTGATTACGCAACAAATGATTCCCCAACATGTACATATTATACTAGTAGTTCCAGCAAGGGCAAAATTGAATTAAGTTTCGAGCTCCTTTCTTTTTTTTTTTAGTCCAGCTAGAGTTTGGAGTAAGGGGATGTTTGGTTCCAAAGACAAATGACTAAATGAGACTAAAAAATTAGTCACTAGTCTCTCTCAAGAGTCTATTGAAATAGGGACTAAATGAGACTGAAAAATTAGTCCCTAGTCCTCATGTTTGGTAATTTAGGGACTAAATGAGACTAATAGCCCCTAGTCCCTAGTCCTATAAGAACCAAACAGACCCTAAATCACCAAGACAACTTTATGCGCGAACATAACAATTTAACAGGCAAGTGTACATATAAACAAGAAAGGGAGCACTACATGTATTCGCCTGGAACTGCGTGATTATAACGATTTAAATTTAACAGGCAAGTCTGTTAGTAAATAGTTCATATACATACATAAGGGAGCACTACAACAAGTATCTGCCTGGAATTAAGTCATTGTTTCCGCAGATAGTAATGAATTGGTTTCATGCTTGGCATCTATCTTTCGGACAAAAGAACAGGATATAAACACTTGCTAAGTTAACATATACGAAATCCTATCCCTTTCTTTTCCAGGAACCTAGTCCCTAATTCGATTGGTTGGGAATCCAGAAAGTTAGAGCAGTTGATGCAGTTGCAAACATCGCCGACGAGGGGCCCACTTCAATGCTGTAATAGGACCAATGTGACTGTTCCAACAAGCAATCTGCAAAAGAAATATGACCCTTAGACTCGTAGCAACCTCGCAACAAATGTTAAAAGCCTGATTAAAGAAAAAGCACCTCTTGTACTGTATTGATGTTCCAAGCATGCAGGGTTCCATCACCTGATCCTGCCAAAAAATAAAAAACAGTTAGCCCTCCTAGGAAAAATCATCTTCTACATTCCAATTTCCAAGGTTTATTCATAGGAGCACATGCGTAATGTCTTAGTTGTGCTAGAATGATGTAGGTGCAGCATACTATCATATGATACAATGATCATCACTGCATAATTGTTTTTTTAATTGGGCGTTAACAGTTGAGGCAGTATAGGTTCCTAAATATACATTGTTGGTTAATGGCAAAGGTGAAGCTGAAGGGGAATAACATAGTGAATTCTTGCTACTTGTCAGATCTATCCATAAAAGAGATGAGCAGAAGTTGAGATACTTCAAAAACAAATGCACCTTGTTAGGCCTTAAGTGCAGGGATTCTAGAGGGCAATTTTCCATATGAACCAGAATATGCAATTACCTGAAATTACATATTGACCATCTGGAGTGAAAGCAGCTTCATTTGTTACATTGGGAGATGGTTCTAAACTAAAGCCACACCTCTGCAAATTACAATGGGATATTAGCAAAAGGATGTAAGATCAGAAAATGCGCACCACAAGGATTTGTATCTGAAGCACAGAAAAAAAGGGAGATAATATAACTCAACTTATCCCCTCCATATGCATCCAGCACATATATATGGTTGTTAGTTGTTGTCAAAAGCATAGACTTGCCATCGTTGCTAAATTTGATGTCAGAAACTTCAGCTGTATCTCCACCAACCAAGAAAGTGTCAAACGGACCCTGAAATTGGATTGATTCACAAGATAAATATTTCACACCCCTTCCACAAATACATGGTTGTTCTGCATTATGTTAACTATATACCTTGTCATAGGATCGGGAATCAAATAACTTAATAGCACCACCTTCCATTGCTACAGCAAAAACAAGCCCCTGCTGATCATATGCAACAGAAGGTCTACCACGCAGCCTTAGTATGCCCTGAATGATAAATGAGTAAGCATGAAAGCGCTTAGAGGATAAAGGGCATCTTTCATCTCATAAATGTAAACTAGCATAGTTGGTTGCTATAGTGAGTTCCGGTCAAGATTGGTAGCCAACCTGACAAGCATTTACACGAAGATCCCATATTCTGACACTGTGGTCAAGTGATCCTGACATAAAGCTATCATTGACAGGTGACATACATAATGAAACAACCCTGAGATGAAAGGGAACAACTATCAGCATCTGCCATGTCACAAACAAGAAATGCAGCAGCATCAGAAGAAAAATAAAACAAACCTGTCTTTGTGCCCTTTGAAGTATCTTAAGCAACGGTTGTCATACAATGACAGATAACGAAGTGACTCTGCAGACTCTAGGTTGTATCTTGAAGAGCATAAGATAGAACTTGGATGATGAGTAAAAGCAGACACGGTCAGCACCGTGTTTCCTGTGATAGGTAGTCTTTAACAACCTGAAACAATAGTCAGGAGGTTGTAGCATTGATTACTGGTGGCTTACTAAATATACTTTGCTGAGTACATATGACAAAGCAAAACTGCTCGATGATCCAAATATTTCATAAAACATCTGGAATGAAGGAATGTTTCCTGCCAGCACAATTAAATCACATCTCTAGCGATATAGTCAAAACATAACAGAAGAGCAAGACTAAACATAATCCATGCATATTTATCAAATGTTAAACTGGCCATTGCCAACATGCTGGATCTACCCACTAGGAAATTAGCTTCAATAGCATCTACTCCAGTAGCATTGTTTCTAACCACAAAAAAAAAATATTGATTCTATAATATCTTGCAGTAAGGTAACCCAAAAATCACATCGCAACACGAACTATTCATTGAAATCAATCAGCAGAGCCAACACTTTTCCTCGGACACATTAGATTCCACACATTACAGCTGCATTAAAAAAGTGAGGTGAAATCAAGCAAAGGCTAGGGTACCCACGTCGCACTGGTGATGTTGTATAGGCGGATGGAATCGTCCTCGCTAGAGGTGACCAGAAGATCTTCCTTGCGGTGGAAGTCGAGGCAGTTTATTTTCCCGGCCTGCAGCCGATTTGGACGGCAAATTAGTGCGAGGCGAGAACCTTCTAAGGAATAGGTGGGTTGGGGCTTCTAGCACTGGAACTCACATAGTCAGTGAAGACGGCGCCGATAGCCATGCCGCGGACGATCTCGTCGTCCAGCTGCGGCAACGCCGCCGCCGCCGCCATCTTGTTCCCGGCGGCTGCTGCTACAACAATCGAGTCCGCCGCAGCCCAGGTTTTCGATCTCAATTTGGTAATGGAGGAGGGTGTGAGGAATCATATCGGACCCGAGTCACCTGCCAACCAGGGAGAGACGTCCCAGAGCGCGCGGCCTACGTGGGCCTGTTTGGATGGCGCCCTCGCCTGGGCCCTCCCCCGGGCGATGGAAATGGGACGCCTCGGGCTCTGCCTGGGGAGCACGAGGCGAGTGCGCGAGGTCTTCTATTCTTCTTTTCAATATATAATATACATATTTATATATTTATTTTATTTTTTACTTTAATTTATTTTTCTATGTTTTAAATTTTACTATATTTTTTTTTTTATTTGTTTATATTATATTTTTATATTTTATGGTATTTTATTATTCTTTTATATTTGTATATAATTTTATTTAATTTTTACTATATTATTATTTAATTCATTTTTCCATGTTTTTATTTTTTTTTACTTTCCATTTTAATTTTTGTTTTCAATATTTTTTATATCTTTTATTTTTTATTTATCTTACTATATTTCATTCTAATAAATTATTTTTATTTTATCATTTTATGTCCATGATTTTTTGTTTATCACAATATTTATGATGTGTCCCATGTGTATTATGAGATGTTCCATGATATATTCTGGGACGTTCTACGATATATCTTTTTAGTTGTTCATACCCTGAGATGTTCCATGGTACATTTTTTGTTGTTTGAGTAGAATTCATGTGGTGTTCCTTCTCTACTATGCGGATTTTCTATTGTATTGTTATTGTCTTCCCTCGTGTTTTGTTATCTTCTACTAACTTCTCCTTTTATCGCTACCTTCACTTGATGTTCTATTTTGCATATTTTGATGTTCTAGATGTGATGTTCTAGATGTATTATGTGTTGTTCAATGATTTAAGTTAGGATGTTCGATTAGTATAATAATGTTTCATGGTTATCTTTGTTCCCTATGTTAATATTTTATATTTTGTCTATCTATGATTCTATGTTATTCATTTATTCTAAATATCTTTTAGGGGTGAAAGGAGTACACGAATAGAATCAGAGAAATAAGAAAAAAAAATCTAACTGCTAGTGTGTCGCGCACTTCGTTTCTGATTAGAGTAGAGGGACAATGGCCTACTCGTTGCTTTGCTAGTCGCGGAGCATGAAGGTCATGGTGGCACGTGGCCACACACAACCCCAGCGGCGCTGCACGGACAGCTTCTACACGGGCCAATCGTGACGCTATGGCTGCCATGTATGTATAAATAGTTTTTCCCACAACAACATGGAGGGACCGGATCACGCGCTCTAGAAGAAATAAAGGGACAAACACTAAACAAATTAACTAGCTAATTAGGTGTATATTGTACAGACCAATTAGGATGTTTTGCCAACAAAACCAAACCTGCATTATATCTATATACCTACTAATAGAGTCAAAATTTTCGTTTCATCTTTTTTTTTCTACGTTATCTCTTTGCCTAGCCACCCCCCACCTAACATGGTTGGGTCTCTGTTGGGCCCACACCCACCTATAATCTCAAAACTGATCCGGTTTCAGTCGATACATGATACAACAATTTCAGTTCGTATAGGATATGTTCCGTTCACCAAAAATTTCCGTTTACCTAAATTTCTTTCCACTATCACATTAGAGTTTTGGAAAAAGTAACGCAGCTCAACACAATATCAATTAGAAAGAAGTACAGAGAAGAGAAGAGTCGTTTGAGATAAAGTTGGCTAACGTTGAGTCGTGATGCTAACCATCTCCTTTGATTTCCTCCTATAAATACTGGTTGTGCATACGACAATACGACATAGCGTTGTTTGTTAGCAACTTGGGTCAATGGATCTATTGTGTTATGTGCATATATTCGACATTATGATGAAGAAGTTTTTGGGAATCGTTCTCTTTGTCCTCTCCTGCCGCCGCTGGTGCAAGTGCCGACGCCACCCTAACAACGCCGGCTTGAGGCGGCCGGATGTCGCTTTGTATTCGGTGATTCCTTCATCGACGCCCGGCAACATTGCACAGACGTCGGGAAGAGGTGCATCATCTTGTCAGTGGTTCTACCCCTACGGCGGCTCAGACACTACTCATCACAACAACCCAACCGGCCGCGTCTCCGATGGACTCAGCCAATCTGATCTACAGTACATATGGTGTATATTTTCATCGGCGGCACACCATGCATGCTATGCTCACGAGGATGTGGTATGTAATCTATCTCCATCTGCCATATGATTGATTGGTTGTTCCCCGATAATGCATCAACAAGGATCCTAGGCTTTGACGAGTCCCTTCCGGCTCACAGGCTGTCGAAGAATGACATGGACGTATCTGGCGTCAACTTCGCAACGGTTGGGGATGGCGTGTACGATATGCGGGACATGCTTGAGTAAACAAAAATAAATTGTATAGATAATTGCTCAACAAACTATGTATCCCGTTGCAACACACATGCATATATGCTAGTAATGATAATAAAAGGAACAAACTAGAGGGAGAGGATGGTATAAAATTCTCATTAATAATTGTTGGAACTAAAATTTTGAAAAAACTTAGGTCGTGAGTATATAAAAGTTGTCATTAAAAATTTTTTAGGACTATAGTTCGAGCTCGGTAGTGGAAATGAGAGAAATAAGGTAGAGAGAAGAGAGCTCGGTAGTGGAGAGAAGAGAGATCGGTTGTGGAGAGAGTACACATAGGTTTTTGAGACAAGCAAATAAATTGGGGATGAGATCACTTCCCTTCATGCCCTTGGGTACTATATATAACCAATGGTTAGTTATAGGTGAGGAATTCACATACCACTACACTAGCACCTATTGGGCCTCTTCAAAGGTGATTCTTGGCTCATATACCATATGGACCCCCTCAATAGTAGCACATCAACTTCTACTCGGTTGTGCCTAGTATTGCATGACCTAAAATATGCTGATACAAGAAGGGACAATACAACTCGAAACTTGGTTGTGAGGATCATACTTCACAAGATATGTGTGCACGCCTCACTAAAAACACAATTCCAAATCCTATGGGGAAAAGGGCATGAAGAAAAGAGCACATGCACGATACTAGTCTATACATGTGCTAACTTCCGAGGCTTCTAGCTCCAAGTGCCCTAATGTTGATCTTCCCAGTGTCTTCATCTTTGGGCTTTGACACCTTCTGCCACTTTCTATATGGTATGGTTCATCGGCTTTGCTCGATGCGTAGAATTTTGCCTCTAGGACCTTTTGGCCACAAAGATCTTTGTCTCCAAATCCTTCTCGGTGCGCAGATCCTTGTTTTCAAGACCTTCTCATCAGAAAGTTCACTTTATGATGTATCTTCTCTTTGAAAATGAATATAGTTGTTGTAGTTGAAGTGGTCAATGTAGTCAAAGTAGTCATTGACAAAGCTTGTTATGAGATCTCCAAATCTTCTCACACGAGACTCAAGAAAAACAACTCTCCCTCTTGAGGGACTGGTCCTCTAGTATGCTCCCCTAGCTCCTCTTGGCCGACGCTCGGAACTGAATCCTTAGTTGTGCTCGGTGTAGTGGACATAATCAAAGTAGTGGAAGTTGATGTCTAGACCAAAGTTGTCGGTGAACCTATGGCTAAATTGGTTGATGAAGGTAGAGTACACCTTTGTTCCAAAGAAGTTGATGTTGTCCCCTGAGCTCGGTGATAGAGGCAAGTTGTCATAGGCATTGATGTCAAAGATGTCGATGAAGGTTTTGAGCTATTGTATTGATCGAAGATGATGGTGAAGCCCATATTGTTGAAGTGTTGGCAGAGGTCAGTCATATCACTTCACCGAGGGTGTTGGAGAAGGCCCACTTGCAACGGTGTTTGGCAGAGGTGATATTTGTGTAGACACTGAAGTGTCAGCAAAGCCTCTCATGCCCGATGTGTTTAAAAGAGGTGAGTTGCTTTGCTTTAACGAAGGGGTCATTGAAGCTCCTTTTGCCGAGGATGGATGAGTAGCATGGAATTCAGAGATGCCTGGTATTTGAATGTTGGGCTGTTGATGGTTGTAGAGTAAACTTTAGAAGACCTCTTTGGTTACATGTTTGTAAAGGTTAATAGCCAATTCTTTGATATATAGCGCTTGTTATCCAGCGGTCCGCTACCTCAAGACACTAATTAAGCTACCTACTATATGCTATTTAGTATCTTGAATATGACATTCAAAACATATTGGCATACCTAAAGAGGAAATATGCATTGGTCTCGACAGAGTTCAGAATTTTAGACCGAAATTCCCGATAATCGGCGAAATTCATTTCTGTCGGCCAGGCCGATATTAAGCTATATCGGGCGCGATAATCAGCGAAATTCAAATTTTGAACAAATTTTGTTATTTCTTTAAAGTCAGTTTGGACATCTTTTGTAGCGAGAAAACTTGATAGTCGCTGAAATTACCGATATTCATTTCTATCACTGGGCATTGATTTTTTTGGCCGAAACGATATCCAAAACGTTGCCAAGAAGAAGACGATGCTGAATTCTTGCTTGTTTGCGTGGTTTGACATAGATCGGAGCAGGATAGAAGACATCAATACCTCTCTTTCCTCTACCTCTTTCCTTCTCCTTTAGCTCTTGTCTCCCCCAACTGCTCTATAGCCAAGCACGAAGGCGAAAACAATCTAAGGATCGGATAATCAGCACCAACATGAAAAAAATAACAATGGACCGAAAAAACAAAGGCTCATAATCAAGAACTTTTTCTCGAGCGTGCATTGCACGGTTTCATTAAGACAAAGGGAATGTTTGAGTTACAACACAACCAAATAAAACATCAGTAATCCCGGGATTACCGCATGCACCACAACCCAAGGGCAACAAGAGATTGTGATTAAAAGTAAACTAAATGACAGCTCAAGCTAGCTATGAGCAAGTGGGGAAAAGACCTCTACTGTGTGTCCCCATCCAGGTCGGCCAGTTCAGATTCCAAGCCACCGGATCGAAGTCTTAGCCCGAAGAGCACCTCAAAAGCCTTCTCCTTTCTTGACGTCGGCCGGACCCGTAAAGGCCTCCAAGTGCGGAGAGCGGCCTCCAAATCAGCCGGCGGACCCGTAAAGGCCTCAAGTGCTTGTGGCGGCCTCCAAGTCAGCCCGGCGGGAGGTGAGGTGCAATGCCCATCTTCTGCATCACTGACTACGCTTGAAGCATATTCCGTGCATAAGATAAATCTCAACCTAGAGGAGGGATGAGTAAACACGCATTTCTCTACGGATTTGGTTAAATTTGACATTTTTTTTTTCATCAAAAGCAAAATGCACACTTTTTTTGGAACCAATGACGAGAGAAGTAAGTAGTACTCCGTGAATATGATAAATCTCAACCTGTAATTCCGTGTTAGTAACCTCATCAAGTTACACTACTAGTAAATACAAGTCTCTCAGGCCTTGTTCGTATTATATACTTATTCAAGTGCAGGAGATCGATCGATACAACACCGCCGCCCCTGCTTTTACAACCGGCCTAGTTTAGTGCCCGTGGGCGTGCGCGTCCCCCCCCGACTGCTTGACGACGACGGCGATGTTGAGGACGTTGTCGACGAGGCGCCAGACGTTCTTTTGCATGGCCAAGAATGGGTCCTTCATGTCCGGGAAGTCCTGGAAGGCGTTGTCGCAGTCGCCGGCGCTCGTGAGGGCGGCCGACAGCTTGGTGTTGAGGTCGACCTGTGTGCCCTGCGTGGCGACGATCTTCTCCGTCTCCTCCAGCGTCTGCACCACGTTGTCGTACCCGGTGCTGCAGGAATCCATGATGGACTCCATCGGCCTGCCCTCGTGGGATTTCTTCGCGTACTCGTCCACCCGGCTCTTGGCCTCCTTCGCCTTCTCCGTCGCGACGCGCATCGACGCCAGCAGCAGATCGCGCGGCGTGCTCACCTTCGGGAGCTTCGTCAAGCTCTGGCACATCTTCTTGAAGCGTACCTGCATGCATCATCGATTAGCAAATCCCGTGCCATCCATCCATAGACAGATCGATCGATCGAGGACTGAAGACATATCCATACCTGGCTGCATGTCTTCTGGAATGCGGGGTTCTCGCGAATCAGATCGGGGACCAAGCGGGCGTCGGCGGTGGCCGCGAAGGCCAGGAGGAGGAGGAGGGTGGCGACGACGATGATCCTCGAGCTCTCCATGGTTTCTGCCGCTCTCGTTTCTCTAGACCGCCCTCTCGATTGTTTTGTCGAGAAGTGTAGAGGGCGGTGTAATAAAGAAACAGACAGGAAGGCCGAGAGAATTTACAGGCTGATAGTTCTGCTTCCAAACGGCGTGTGGTTTATATAGGAGAGAAACGAATACGCGAGGCCACAGGTTTGCGCATGGCTTTTCCTTGGTTTTAGTGGTTCCCCGCCATGGTCTCTCACGCTCACCTTGGTTTTAGCCTCCCCCTAAACATAGCTGCTTGCGTTGCCAACTTGACAACAGAAAGATGAGTGTGAACATGCAATGATCGGTCTGTCCATTGAAGCCTACTGAGCTAATCCGATATGGTCTGAACGTGTATCCATGCCCTAGCACAAGAATCTGAATCATACACAAAAATGGTATTTAGCGTCATTAGTGACAGAAATATATGCCTACCAATCTTAGCTGGAACTGTATGTATATAGGAGTACTGAAACCAAAGTTGGCACCAACATGGGTCTTCAGTTCACACAGGGATCTGCACTAGAGGACTAGTCCTAGGTGGGAAAACGAACATCCATAGTTCCAAAATCCAAAGCAACAATACCAGAGATCCCCTGACAAAATTACATATCTTTTTTCTTGAACGAACTGGAGGGGCCGAAGCCCCTGCAGAGATTCTTTTAAGATCCGGCGCAAGTCCGGCATATATTAATAAGGAGAAGAGAATTACATGCGCCAGCAAATAAGGAACAACCTCCGGGTTTGGCCAATTTGTCAATTGCCGACGAGAACTAAATAGACTATTCACATTCTAAAAAAAACAACCGGTGTGCATCTTCGGTTGCACTACCGTGGGACCTCTAGCATGTACGTCTCTCCTTCCGCTGCCGGTGCAGCTAGGGCCTTGCAAAGCTCTAAATTGTCAAGCCGCCGCCTTCCTAATCGCCTTGATTGCCTTCTCCTCGAGGCCCCCGCATTTGTCGATGTACTCCACGGCCGCTGCATCCGGCGTCGACGACTCGCCATTTGTCGGCGTTTCGAGGAACGGTGGGTGCCTCGGGTGCCGGCAATAAAGAATTTATAAGCCGTGTGCCTCCTCCCTCGATGGCGTAGCGCAAGATGGACACGGACGCCAGCGGTTTATCCCCGGTTCAGGCCAACGGGGCCCTACGTCCCGCCGGGGTGTGTCCCGCTTCGTGTTACCTCGCTCAAAGGTGAGCCTGCGGTAGGGGTTCTGGTTACGGCCGCGGGGGGAGAGACGCTGGTCTCAAGCCCCACGATCGTGGTTATGGTGGTGGTGGTGTGCGGTTTCCTCCGCGTGAACCGGAGTTGAGCGGGCTCGAATTGAATCGAATCCTATCGAATCGAAAACGAATCGAATCGAATCGAATCCCTCTAATGAGGCATTACCCCCTTTTATAGGAGAAGGAGAGAGATAATGTTTACACAGGTGGACGCCTAGGTGGCTAATTCCCCGAGGCTACACTGTTGCATGTGCGCCGCCGAGGGGTGGGCCGGCTTGGATGTTGCTTGGACGAAGACACGCGTCGCCCCGATCCGATGGTGGACGTGCCGCCCCCGGCGCGGCCTCGAGGGTCCCGTGAGGCGTCCCTCACAGCCTGCATGGCGAGGGCCGGTCCCAGAAGGTTGCCGGGCTATGCGTGTCAAGTGCCCGGTGGTCCGCCCAACGTGGCGTTTTGACGGTGCTCGGGAAATGAACAAAGTCATTACGGTTTCCCGTGCCGGGTGGTGTAACACGCCACCGGTTCAGCTTTTAAGCGCCCCATCGGTCGGATTGGGAGACGATTCGGCAGTTCGATTTGGATCGGGCGTCGATGGCACCGGGCGCCTGCTGTCGTGGCGACCGCGTTGAATGCGGCGGTTTCCCTTCCCCCGGACGGAACCTCCCACGCCCCGAGGGTCGGCGACCCTAGACGGGCTAGTTGGGCTGCCTCACCCGAGGATGGAGAGCTGGTCTCCCTCGGGCGGCGGAGTTTTTGCGCCCGAGGGTGGTGAGCTAGGCCACCCTCGGACGGAAAGCGGAGATTTCTCCCGGGGGGGTGAGCTAGGCCGCCTCGGACGAAACGGAGATGCGTGGTCGAGTCCGAGCCATGGTTTGGTCTTTGGCCGACGTGGAACGCCATGGTTCGTTGTCCGGCGGAGGTCCTTGACCTTGTCCTTCGTGAGCGTGATGAGCTCTTTACGTCGTGGTGACTCCATTTGGGCCGCCAGGTGGGCCGTCCGTGGAAGCGATTTCGTCGTTATGTGAGCGTCCGTGGCCAATGGCTCGGTCCATCGTCCGTCGGGCCGCCCCTCCGTGCGGGATGATAGCGGGCTAGGTTTTACCGGGCCTTGGCAGGCCGGGCAGATTCTCATAGTTTGGAGAATGTCTCGGGGCCCAATATTTAGGTCCCCGACACCATTGACGGTCCAACTCACGTGCAAGCCCGAAGCTCGGACGCTGTGCCACCGCACCGGGAAGGACGAGCGGCCCGACGCAGCGCCGGGGCGGGTGGGAGCTAGAGCCCTTCTTCTTAGCCTAGTTACCGACCTACCGGCCCGCTTCACGGCGGCCGAAGGATGGGTCGGCCTTGGTAGCGGCGGCTCGGGAACCTTCTTGAACATCATCTCGCAGAAGGAGGCGCAAGCAATCGTTGTCCCTCCGTATCGCTGCATCCACCAACGTCTTCAGCCTTCGGCTTCCTGGACATCCTCCACCGGGAGGGTGGCCAAGACAACCTCTCGCCCGACCAACCGGCTGCGGTACCGTGGTCGAAACCTCCGGGGAGGCGATCGTGCAAGAGGGCGAGCCCACAACCGCAGTTTAAGCGACAAGCTCGTCCCACATGGGGTCAACCCATATTGAGGACCCCTCTCCACGCCAAGCATCGACGTGAGAGGATCCGGACGAAGGGACGGTGTGTAGCCGCCGACGTCGTCCGGAGGAGCTTGGTGGCGTATCCACCCCTCGGTGTAGTCTGCGTCGCCGCGTGTCGCCGTCGATCTCCGCCGGCGTCAATCCCCATCCACTCCCAAACTCGGGGCGTCCGGGGGCGGGGGGTCGACGACGTGAGCGGGCCGCCACATCCCGCTACCGAAGGCCCAGGTCGAGGGCGTGGGGAGGCGAAGTGTCGGGGAGCTGGATTGTCGCCCGACTTGAGCGACAATGACGGTAGACGTGCCCGAATCCCATGCATCAGAGAAATTTTATTAAACCAAAAGAGTCACCAAACAAAGAGATTTACAAAGGAGCAGAACTGCAGAAGGACGAGAAGCCGAGATTTACAAAGGAGTAGAACTGCAGAAGGACAAGAGCAGCTAGCAACAAACAAAACTTACAAGAAACAAAAAAATGGACACAAAGAAAGTGAGGGCTGCCAAGCACGCAGGAACTGCATGCCTCAGATTCACGAATCTGAATCTTCTTCTGGGTCTTCTTCAGAACGCTGGACGAAGTCCTCCTTGGAGAGGCAGGACTCCGGGATGACGGTGCCGACGCTCCTCCCGAACGCCTTGCGGCAGTAGGACGACGCCTTCTTCCCATCCACCCGGGTCAGGTTCACGTTGACGAGCGACAGGTGCCTGCACGGCTTGGCGTCGCTGCAGGAGAACTTCACGGCGTGCTTCGACGCCGACGTGCCCGTGATGTCAATGTAGTCGATCTTCTCTACCTGCACTGCCGTCGCTGCATCCTGGGCGGTGCAAAATTTCCCAACGCATAAGTTCAGAGATACACCAACCATGATGCACATCACAGCGTGGAAACAACAGACAATGTGCTGGAAGTTTGATCATTGTGTGGTGTACCGGTGCTACTGTTTCAGATGAATCTGAAAGATGGTCAGAGTTTCCCTGATCAACGATGATGGGGTTGGTGACGTTTCTCATCACAATGCTCTCGAACTTCACCTTGCGGCGCGAAGCGCCACCGCCATTCTGGAAACGACATAAACCACACAGGTTTTGTTTTCACAGTGTTTTCACCTGAGTTCCTCATCACATATATGACTGTTCTGATGATGATTCAGATTGAGAAATGGTCAGTTGGTGTTACCTTGGTGGTCCTTACGCGTACACCGTTCTCGGCGTTTGAGATGAACAAGGTGTCAACTTTGATCTTCTCCACATAATCAACGGAGTTGTTTACTCCTAAGGTTCCAATACTGGTCGAAATCGGACGATCGATGCTGTTAGTTTTTGCTAGCAGAAGGAACATGTGGAGAAATGGAAGTCTGAAGAGGCAGGCAACAGTCAGTTAGTTACCTGATACCATGGCCAGGTCCACATGAGATGGCTCTTAGACGAACATCCTCGCAGTTGCCCACTATGGAGACACAATCGTCGCCTGTGGGAAATTGAGTTCTGAAAAAAATAAGCTGAAATTGCTGGGAAAACTGCATGACGCAAGGGAGAGGAAGGGCTAACAATCATACCTGTGGAGATGAGGTTATCCATGACGTGGACATTGTGCGAGTCGACGAGGTGGATGCCCTTGGTGTCGATGCTGTCCTCCGGCGAGGTCACCCTCAGGTAATTCGCCTCGACGTCGGAGCTCCGGGTGAACGTCAGGTGGTACGACTGGCTGTTCTGCAAGGTGATGCCCTTCACGCTGATCCTCTTGCAGTCCTCGAAGTGAACAGCCTGCAGATGAAATTTAAACACACAGAGCACAGAGCAGAACACAACACGGTGAGTGAGGAGTTGCAGCCAATCTCCAATCGAAGGCGTGCGCGCATGAGCTCACCTTTGGAGCGGGCTGCGCCTGCGCTTGCGCCCACCACTGCTGGCCTCTGCCGTCGATGATGCCGCCGCCGGTGATCTTGAGGTCCTCAACCTTGTGGAAATGCAGCCACTGGCTGGGCGGCTGGCCGTGGCCCCAGTCGCTGGGGCTCTCCGGCGCAACGATGTCCCCGGAAATCTGAGAGAAACCGCAAGTCAAGAACGGAAGAACGAACCAGTGCGTGCGGCGTGAGCAGAGAGACGACAGCAATGCCGTGCTTACTTACCAGCAGCTTGATCTCGTTCTTGCAGGGCCCGGCGAGCGTGAGCGGCCAGATCTGGAAGGTCCTGCCGGCGGGCACGTTCAGGATGACGTTGTCCGCGGCGGCGCACGCCGCCGTCCACGCGTCGGCCAAGGCCTTGGGAAATGGGAGGCAAGAGACGAGAGACGCCGGTGGTCAGCCTCGGTCGCATTGGAAAGGCGCGAAGCCGCGAAGGCATTGGGTGGTGGGAGTACCTTGGTGTCGTCCGCGGCGCCGTCGCCGACGGCGCCGAAGTCGTGGAGCGTGAGGAGGATGCGAGACTCGGCGGCGCCCGGCACGAGAGCCGCGGCGAAGGCGGCCGCGAGCAGAAGCAGCGCGGCGGCACCCCGCGCCATCGTCGCTAGTAGCCGAGCAGAGTGACACCAGTGCACTGTACACCACTCACCTGAGTGATGAGGTGGGCGGCGCACGGGTGGCTACTTGAACCACGCAGACAGGCCACTACCTCGGAAGTGGGGCGCGTACGGACGCCGGATGGATGCGCTAGAAGCTCAGAACGGCCACAGGTGCAGACAGAGCAGGTAGGTGCAGGTGCGCCATCGCCCATGGAGCAAGGTTGGCAGGTTGCTGAATCTTACATTCCGTCGAGGATAGCGATGAAAACGGACGGAAACGGACGGAAAAACCCCCATTTCTATTTCCATTTCTATATTTGTTGGCGGAAACCGGATCCAGGTTCGGAAAATGCGGTTCGAAAACGGAATCGGAATATGCGGGTGCGGAAAACGGACCAATACTGACGGAAATTGAACGGAAACGGTCGGAAGACGGAACTTAAGCCGAAAAATAACAAATTAAAGAACACACTTAGTTCAGATCACGACTAACAAAATAACATGGTTCAGATCTCGACAAACACATTAAAAAGGACACACTTAGTTTAGATCACGACAAACAAAATAATATGGTTCACTTTCAGCTCTCCAGCACACACACATAACATGGTCATGCATCATAGCTCTCGGCATCATCCATGTCATCCGGATCACTTTCACTATCATCATCTTGGCGGACATCATCCGTGGTGTCTTACGGTTGAAATCAACCACTATAGATGGAATGCATTTACGATCTAAAAAGACAAGACATATATTAACTCATGATTAGTACATGTACAGAGCAACATATTAGCACAATTCAATTCAATTGAACAATGTAGAAAGATAGTACCTTTTGTTCTTGCATGTATCCAATCCTTGGTGCAGACAAGTGCTTCTACCATTTCAGGGTCAAGACGATTACGATAAGGATCAAGCACTCGGCCAGCACCACTAAATGCAGACTCAGAAGCAACTGTGGACACTTGTATGGACATTAAATCACGAGCAATCTGTGAAAGAACAGGATACTTGTCTGTTTTGTTCTTCCAATATGCCAAAATATCAAATGAATCTTGCTTTAACAGTGGCTCTGCCATGTATAGGTCCAACTCATTTAACTCATTTCCATCAGATCCACAATCATCATACAAGAAGCTCTCAAGTTCAGAATTTCTTCTAGAACCAAATGTTGGTGTGTCTGTTGGGGCATCCTTGACCACACTAGTTCTTGAAGAAGCAGGTCTAGAAGCACTATAAAATTGGTACAGCTTCTTCACACTAGTAATAAACTCCTCAAGCTGAACTTGATAGTAGTCACCAGCAAACTTTCTCATGTAGAATTCTACAACCTTCCTTTTATACCTTGGATCAAAAAAGCATGCTACAGCAAGACTAGTACTAGAACAGCCTCAATATTTTTCAAATTTTTCACTCATTGCAACAGCCATTTCCCTAATAGCCAAGTGGTGCCCAAACCAAGATGCTTGTCTGGCGGCATGGAGACGGCACAGATTCCTCTTCCACGAGCTGACGGCAAGGAGTTCGAACGACCAAGATTTGACATCGCGGCAGCCTGGACAGTTGCATCATCACAAATTACAAAGGCATAAATTTTAATCTGACCATCTGCTGTCAGAAATGGGGAAAAAACAGAGGTGTGGTGTATAGCATTATGCAGTTCATTGAGACGCTAGCTGCTACGTGGATCAGATCGGAACTATCTATTGCTGTGGGCCTTGTATCGATTAGTGTCGACGAATCATACCTGGCTGGGTGAGGATAGCGCGACTTGACTGCTGCTGCCTGCCGCCGGCCGGCCAGGAGAGGAGACGGCGATGCTTGAGATGACGACTGCTGCCTGGCTGCGCCACTGAGGGAGGGGCTGCCGCCTGCCGCCGGCCGGCCAGGAGTAGAGGCGGCGACGGGACGGCGACGACTGGAGGCTGGGGCTGCCGGGCTGGACCGCTGTAGCTTGGAGGCGGCGACGGTGAGGAGCGTCGTGAGTCTGGCCGCTCCCCTCCCGCTGGCGGCTGCGGTCCTTCTCCTTCTCCTTTGGCGTACGGATGATGAGTTTTTTTTTTTTTTTTTTTGAGTGAGAGTCACTGAGTCAGGAGTAAGACTAGGGCTTTTTAATGGGCTGTTAGGCTTGGGCCTCGATGAAATCCAGATTTGGCATTTGAGAATTGAGATGGCCTATGGGCCAGATAGCGTTACCAAATCCGGTAAGGTTTCCGGATTAAATACGGAAATATTCGGATGAAATCCGGGAATCCGAAAATACGGCCGGAAAAATGTCATTTCTACTTCCGTCCGCATTCCGGCGACCTTCATCCCGGATTCTGACCGGATCCGGTTTTTCGAAAATACGGAAACGGGGCGGAAAATGTAGAAAACGGACGGGAAAAAAAAGCGGGGAAAAATTCCGTCCGTTTTCAACGCAAGGGATTGGCTCTGCGACACAAGATCCGGGGATGAGGCTTTACAGGGACTAGGGGGTGTTTGGTTGCCTGTTAGCTGTGCAAAAACAGGCATTTGTTTGGTTTGCGTATCTGGCTTCGGTCGGGCTCGAAGGAACGCAGGGAATCGACCGTTCCTGCCGAGCCAGGCTCGCGGGGTGCAGGTCATTAACCATCTAATGATATTATTAACACATTATTAGCACATATTAACATATTTCAATTAATGTTGAGGATTAATGAGATAAAGTAAGAGCTATATATAAGATAATAGTTGCTCATAATAAATGTCACGGTGGTGATTCTTACTTCTTATACTACTTATTAAAAAAGCCAAATGATATCGTTTTCACCCTGCCTCTAACCCCGCCTCCGCGTAAAAAAACAGCGCCCAGCTTCACCTCGCTCCCTTGTGAAACTTCCCTCGGCCCTCCCTCACTCTCCCGCAAAAACAAAACCGGCGCTCCTCTCCTCCCACACGATCCAAAAAAAAAAAACCGGCGGCGCTCCCTTGCTCCCCAGTCAACGCAGCACGCAGGTCCTGCCGCCGGCGCCTGACATCGAGGACGACATGAGCCCCATCCACGATCTAAGCATGTCGCGCCGGCGTCCTTCGTGCCCGACGTCGAGTACAACCGGAGCCCCATCCACGAGGTCAACTCAGCATGTCACGCCGGCGTCCTTCGTGCCCGACGTCGAGGACAAAGGGAGGCCCATCCACGAGATCAACTGTAAGGTGCTCGACTCATGTCCCCTCGAATCAGAAAACTATGTTTCCTGTCAAATCTGTTGCTCTGTCAACCCGTCGTCGCCTTGGACCTCTCCCCGCTCTCGGCCCCGACCGCCGGATGCGCTGTTGCCGCCAGTCAGGCTAACACAAACGCGACGCCATCGTCGGCCTGGCCCCACCGCCGGACGCGCTGCTGCCGCCAGTCGGGCTAACACGGATGCGACGCCATCATCAACCTGCCCCCACCACCAGACGAGACGCCGCCGGAGGACAGACGGGCCTCCTCGAGCTGCTGCCCCGCCCGCCGCCGCCTCAGTCGGACGGAACGCTGCCGAACTGCTTCTGCTTTGTCAATCCGAACGCGCCAGCTGCTAAACGGAGACAAACGTCGAACAGGTATGTCACCCCTTTTCCGATGAAACCTGACACGAGCAGTTCCAAACTACTGCACCAAACCTGACTCGAGCAGTTCATGGGAGCCGACCTTGACCTCATATGCATGAGCACTGAGTGCGTCTTTAATTCGGGCAAGAAGAAATTTGTTTGCAGTTCGCTATATCTTGTTGTGTCGTGATTTTGTTTCACAGGTTCTTCGTGTTAGGTTGAGACCTGCCATTTGGCTCCTATAGCTTGGGCCGGCATGTTTGTCCTATTTCTTTTTGTGTTCAGAACAAAGTACAGTTCAGATGGCAAATGGTTGACAACTGTGTGGACTGAAAAATACTAAAGATAATGCTCGATATGATGGTTTCTTTTTTTCAGGTGTCAGTGCACCTACATCGTCAGTTGTTGCTGAATTACATCCTTCTTGCTCTTGCTTATGGTGGAACGCTGCTATACAAAAGGCAACATATGACGGTATGTCTGGATGCTGCTTTTCCAACACATGGAAATGTTTGAAGGCTACTTGGCTAAATTCTTAAACTGTGGAAATTGAAGCTAATCATGAATTATTATTATAGCTTATACTATACATCAATTCATACAGTACAGACTGAAGCAGTCTCAAAAGTTATGATCGCCTATTGATATGAAGGTCAAGACATGCCAGAACACCTTGGAAATTTCAAAGTGTTGTAGTAATGAGTATCTTACCAGACAGAAACAAGCATCGGCCCTATGAATTTTGATGATAATAATGTTCAATTGATTGTCGTTTGGCTCCAAAAAAATTAAATGGTGCAATCTGTTGTCTGAATATTTAAAACAAGTTTTTAGATAGCTTGACAACATAGACATAAAAGTTTCTGTTGTCTGAATATTTAAAACAAGTTTGCTGTCTACTATTTTGGTGACTTCTAAACAATCATATATACAGCCCTGCACGCCACACTAAGATAGTTTGACAGATCACTCCTCTGCTCCTTATGTGCCTACAGCATGGTAGAAACTATTCACAATTCAGTTTAATTTTCTTTCAATTCTATTTTACTTCACAAATTTACTGGGAGTGTATGGCTGCTCAACCTGGGCATCAGTTTTACAAGTCCCTTGTTTATTCATGAGTAACATAAGCTCGGCAAATTCTCAAAAAAAGAGAGAGAGAGAGTGTAGATCCTACATCTGTCTATGATCCTTCTTGGGCCTTTCTGTACAATGCCACTATTAACTGTCATGGCTGAACTTGGTTGTTTTTCTTTTCAATGAAGGATCACCATGATTCAAGGTTCTTGAATAGGCCAATTCAGGATTATGATTAGCTTTATTTTGTCTCCAGCAATGAATATGATCCATCGACAACTGAATTTCAGTTTGAAAGGGGCCAAAACGTGCACTCGACAATAGTAAGATATTGTAACACCCACGGTGTTACTCTCACTAAAACGACATGTCATCATGATCATTGCAAAGCATGCATGATTAGCCCACCATGTCTTGCATTGAACTAAAATAAGTTTATTTTATGTTTGGTTGCTTTGTCGGTCGAAAAGACGCGAGAGGAGTCGATTAGGAAACTATTCCCACTGTCGGAAACCCTAGCTTTCTAAACCCTAATTTGTCCCCTTTTATTTATTTCAAAATTTATCAAGAATTTGGGTATGGTTATTAAAGCAAAAAGGTAGAGTTTTCATTGTTGAACAAAGTTGGTATTTTGAGTTTTCAAAGTTTAGTTCAAAATTTTAAAAGTAATTTTGAATTCCAATGAAACCCTTTCTACCCCCTTTTCTCTATTTCAAAATCTAGGCAAAATTTGAGAAAAAATCCAAAAGCTAGTTTGTAGATCTTGTTGAGAGGAACAAAAGTCATGTACAAAGTTTTCAAGTTTTTACATGATTTTTAAAAGTAATTTTGAATTCAAATTTCAAAATTTTGAACTGCATTTCAAAAAGTCATATTTCTAGGCTGAATTTGAAAATGCTCCAATTGTGAAAATTGTAGATCTTGAAAAATTAAGGCAAGTTGCTTTTGGAAATTTTTAAGTTCAGTTCAAAATTTGGGAGTAATTTGGAAAATTCAAATTTAGGTTTTCTGCTCAAATGCCCCGTCCACTCCTCTTCTGCCACCGCCCGGCGTTGAGGGGGCGCGCCGCCGTCCACCGTCGCGCCTTCCGGCGTCGCGCCCGCGAGGCTTCGCGACCTCCTAGCCACCTGTCAAACCCTCCCTCCTATAAATAGGCCACCACCGGCGCGTTCTCCTTTTTCATTTCCGCCGCCGCCGGAGTCGTCGTCGTCCGCCGTCGTTGCTCGCCGTCGGCGTGGTTTTTCTTGCCAAACCATCTACCTTAGCCGCTTCGCAACTTCTTCACCTCCTCTCAGAACCCGGCCGCGACTCCTTTCGGAATCGCCGCCGCGAGCCCGACTTCCTCGCTGCCGGCCGGGATCGCGCCACCTTCCTCGACCGCCGCCGTCGGTAGACTCCGGTGAGTCTTGAGCCCAACCAGCTAGTGAATTCGCATTGCTTGGACATCGTAGTCTGAAACGACTCTGTCGGTTTTCGCAGCTGTAACCCCGACTTCGCCGGAACGCCGTCGTCGTTATCGCCGCCATCGCCACGCTCTCGCCGCCGACCTACCTCCCCTAGCTCCGCCCGAACCAAGCTCCGTTCCGGCATCGCTGGTGAGCTCTGGCCGCCCTCTTTCTCTCCGTTTTCTTTTTTGGTCCACTTTGCCGACGCCGAACGCGGGCCGCCGCCCGTCGCTTGGATGAGCCAGCGCGTCGCCGCCGGTGAGCACACGCGTGTGACACGTGAACGATGTCGGGCCGAACAACGTAGCTTGAGCGGCCCAACACCGTTCACCAAGCCGGTTCGCCATCGTTCCGCGGCCGGGCCGGCCGCCTTGTACAATAATGGGCCATGTACAGATCTGGGCGCGTGCGATAACAGGCCAAGATTCAACCCGAAACCCTTTTCAATTTTGAAATGTTTTATTCAATTTCATTTATTTAAATAGTATCGATTTTCCAAATTTTGTACAAATTCAAATACTAGCTCAAAAATTCTGAAAATTTTTGTGTAGCCTTCCCATGGGTATGTCTATCCAGGAAAAAATATGAAACTTGAATTTTGAATACTTTTGGCATGATTTAAAAATACAAAATTTAATTGAAAAATGCATCTTCCTTGATTTTTAATAATTATTTTATTTATCCAAAAATCATGAAAATTATCTTGGTACTTGTTTTATGACATGATCTACCTGTACAAAAATTTTTGAGCTTGTTTTGAGAAAGTTAAAATTTTTATTAATTCATGCCCTATCATTTCATGTGTAAAACAATTTGTTTAATGTTTTCTAACTTAGGGTTTTGGGTAGATTTTGGGTTGTTTTGTGAACCCTAAACCATGTCGTTATCAAGTGGTCCTTGAGAACTCCTTAGGCAATGGTGATGATATCTCGTAGAGTAATTCAACAAGTTGATTTTGTTGGGTTGCAACTTTATCGTGAAGGAAAGTCATACTCAAGCGTTTATCATTTCATGCACTCTCGCACCTCATGTTTGTATGCATGGCATCATGTTAAGCATATATTATTCTTTTCGTATAGTGAACGAAGGAGATCGTGAAGTTGTTGATCGGGCCTCCAGAAGAAGGCTATCTTGTTGACCCGAGTTCGAGTATTGTGATCCATCGTCCCAGAGTCGATATTTCGTCAATCAAGGCAAGCCCCGGTTCATTTAAACATTTCCTTGTGTTTTTACAAAGCTTTATATCACCTTTGTTTTATGCTCGCATTAGGTGATAGGAGTTGTGTGATAACCTAATTGATGCATTATCCATCCTTGATTATTTCGATATCTACCTTGATAGCCCGTTTTGGTAAAATGCTTTAGAAATGCTTAGCCATGCTAAATTAGTTAGACTTTTGAGTCAAAATGTGACAAGTCTCTTATGATAGCCCGAATGGGCATTTGATGAACAAGGATGTTATATGATGAAACCATACCGGGATATGGTGTTGAATTTGAGACCGGTCGGGGTAATTTGCATTGAGAATGGAGTCTCGGTTAGTAGTATTTTCGGCTTGTCAATTAAGGACCGAAGCGTGTAGGCCTGTGTAAATCGAGACTATGGAACGCAAAAGCTGCGGAAATCGTTTGGCCAATGGCACGCCTGTTGCGGGCGTCGTCCCGGGACGGTCGAAACTAGTTCCCGACACATACTCGGTAAGCCTGATCTTGGGGGTGTCAAATCGGAAAACGCGTAAACCGCCAAGACTGGGAATGGAGAGATGGCGGGGTACATGTTACCCTCGTGGGTTAAAGTCCCTGATTGGAGGTGTACGGTATTCTCGGGTGGCGTGGGGCGCGGTTCCGTTTTGAGTATCCAAGAAAGGGTTGATATATGCAAGCTTAAGTGCTACATATGTCGTGTGGAAAGAACTCCCAGTTTGGGTTAATCGATTTCGAAATCGCCAGTGCTTCTCGGATATGGAGACTTGGTTTCGTCTTATATCGTAGTTTAATTATGAACTATGAAGAGATGGAATAAGTGATGGCATATCTACAAGTGTGTGCTCTAGTATCGGATCACCTAGAGTAGGTGAGAAACTAAATGGAATTAAAAATGTTGAAAGTAAGGATTCACTACTAGTAAGCTTTTTCTGTAAAAAGAGTCCTTGCTTCTTGCTACAAGCCTTACCTTGAATCCTATTAGACCAAAGCATTTCGAAGTCTTCTCCTATTTTCTTTTAGTCGGGTAAGTCTTGTTGAGTACTCCCGTACTCGGGGTTTGTTAACCCATGTTGCGGGACCCGGGAGTCATGTCTGCACCTGGGGCCGTCTTTGCATGACGATTCATCAAGAAGATAGTGACGATGAGTGAGACTTGAGACCCGTGGGGCGTGGTCCTGACGGTGTATTATATGTAATAATCTTTTCACGCTACTCCTATTTTTTTATTGTAAAACTTGTTTTAAATAAACGGTTGTAAAATTATTGTAATACACATAAACCTTCCGCTTTTACTCGATTATGTATAAAAACTGTTGTAATACTTTCAATGACCTCGTAACGGATCCCGGTTGGAATAGTTAATAGTGCTTTTCGGGTTATAGGTGCACATATGTGACTATCAAAGGTTGTTGAACCGATAATTAGTACATGTGGGCCCCGTAATTTGGAAGGTTACGCATACCGCATCGGAGCCTCCAGTTACCAGGTGTTCTTTGTAGCATTACTTTCTAAAACTTCAAAATGATTTGGGTCAAACAAATTTTATTCTTACTTTGGTCCAAATTGCTTATTCTCTTATCTTATTCTATTGAAAAACTTTCTTATCCAATTTCAAAAGGATATAAGTGGAGTACCATTATATAAAGCCCTACTTATAAAATCTTTAATGCAAAAGTTTTTATTGATTGTTACGTAGGTTCGATTCATGCATCATATTTAAATCATTGTTAATGTTTACCTTCCCCTTTAATGTGGTTTGGGTTAAATAGTATCAACCCTATTCTTGCTAACCTTTAGATCCTCCTACCAATCTTGGTAACTCGATCTTAACTATTCTACGGGATGGCCCGTACCAAAATGACCCCTAGGAAGAAGACGGGACCAAAAGGCGTCCCCGCATCACCAGCTTGCGGCAAGGGAATGACCACGAAGCAAGCACCAGTCATGCCAAAGCTCAAGAAGGAAGTAGTAGCAAGTCTAATAAAGATCTTCAAGAAGAAATCAAAGCGACCGGGGATTTGGATGAAGTTTGCTAGAGATAGGCTCCGTCATGCAATTCAAATTGGAAGACGCAAGTTGAGTTGAATCGAAGTGCTCAAAAACATGGGGAATGTAGTCGGGGCATTGATTGAGGCGGTCCACGAGAAGACATGACTTCAGCATCGATTGTGACCACCTAATTCAAGATAATCATCAACTGGTGGCTTATGCAATTCAACCGAAGCTCAAGAAGTCAATCAATATGCAAATTCATCATATGAATAATCTTCTCAACCCAAATCATCAACCTCCAAAAGCATACAAGAGGATTTGGGTGAAGTAATACAAGAGGATGTGGAAGCCGAGGAGAATCCGTAAGAAGAGGAGCCTCACGTTAGTGATAATGAGTCGAGAATAACCCTTAAAACTAGGGTATGAGGTTTTTGTAGGATATGTAACATAGCTTGTTTAATAGTAAGTTAATCGATGAGCCCGGGGTAGATGTAGAATGGAACCTTGTTTTATGAATAAGTTATATGTGTTGTTTACTCGTTGTATTTTCTTTTTGAAGTTCAATAAACTTGGTTGGGTGTTATATAGTTTTGTTTTAAAGCGGATGTCGCACAACAACAAATGGCCAAAATCTCGAATAGGGGTGACCTTCCAAACCCTCCACCAGTCCCAACAAACCTGATCCGATGCCATTGCGGCTCGTTCAAGCTACTATCGAGAACTCGCCCCATACGAAAGTAGCTCGTCGTCGAACAATCGCCGTGACCACAAGGATCGACATGATGATGAAGACGCGATACTTCTTATCCAAAGTTCACCGGCACAAAACCTCAATCTTTAGTAGAGCTGATGAGCCATTAGAGGCAAATGATTGGCTTCGTGCTATGGAAGAAAAAGTTTGAGTTGATGACTTGTACGGATCATCGAAGCCCCTCTTTCTTTGCACAACACTTTCGAATATTTCTTAGAGCTTGGTGGAATAATTTTAAAGCCGAAAGCAGCATCTTTGGACACCAAATCACCCGGATGAATTCAAGCATGCCTTTGGCGCTCATTTCATTCCAGCGGGGGTTATGGCCAAGAAGCTAGATGAGTTCTTAGCTTTAAAGCAAGGAGAAGACTCGGTACTTCAAGATGTGGGCAAGTTTAATCACCTATCACAAAGATGCCACGTAACTTGTGAATTCAGATGGAAAGAAGAAGGAGTGGTTCATCCGAGGCCTCCATCCAAAGCTTCATGCCATGATGAATATCCGTGATACGGATTCTTATCATGATGTGGTAAACATGGCAATATCTTGTGAGGAAAAGAATCGTGGTCTTATGGAATACGAGCATAAGGAAGAAAAGAAAAAGAAAAAATTTATCCTCCGGATATTCTCGTGGCAAATCAAAACGTCGAGAGTAATTTACCATCCCGTGAATCATTTTCGCCCTTCTTATCGCCCACCACAGCCCCAAACCCCAGACAGCTGTTCCCATTTGTTCGACTCGGCCGCAGCTCTTCTTCCTTACCACGTCGTACCGAATGCCCCCCGCTATTCGCAACCCCTACCCACAAAGCCACACTCCCATCTCGCTATAATTGTGAAAAACTGGTCATTATTCTCGAAATGCCCCAATCCTCAAGATATAACCCAGGTTATCGAGATAGCTTCGAAAAGTCACCGCCACGCAGTAACAAAATAATAATCAATGCTCGGAAGGGAAAGGGCGAAAAAGAAAACCGGAAAGGTGTACTACACCAATGTGGAGGAAATACCTACGGGGAACCAATCATGATGGGTATGTTCCCCGCCGCTAGACACCCTCGCAGCAATATTATTTGATTCCTGCATCGCATACATTTATCAAGAAAACATTTGTGGTGAAAAATGAGATAGCCATTGGGGAAATGAAAGATGAGTTCATTATACACTCACCGAGGACGTATGAGTACTAAAAGAAGTGGTATATCAAATCCCCATAACATTAGGTGGATATGATTTCCCCACCAATATGATAGTTCTAAAGGATCAAGATATAGATGTGATCCTTGGTATGAACCTGTTTGTACCGTTATGGTACTATGATAGACACTCTCAATAGAACTATCAAGGTTAAGTTACCCGAGAAAAATTACAACTCCTTATTCAACTTTCAATTGTTAAGAGGGCGCTTAAAAAAGTGTGTGCAACCTCGTGTCAAAGAGATCAAAGACATCCCAAAGAGTATGTGAGTTTCCTGATGTATTTTCGGATGATTTGCCCGGATTACCACCTCGAGAGAGATGTTCAATTCAAGATAGAATTGAAACCGAACCTGCTCCCATCTCTCGAAGAGCTTACGAATGGCACCAAAGGAATTGGCCGAAATGAAAACTTCGATTACAAGGGTTGTCCGACCATTTTTGTGAAGAAGAAGAATCGAGACTTTGAGGATGTGTATAGATTATCGTCCACTTAATGAAGTGACGATTAAAAACAAAGTACCCCCGCCTGGATTGATTTACTCTTTGATCAATTGGCCTGAGCAAAAGTATTTTCCAAGATTGATCCGAGATCGGGGTATCATCAAATCGGGATTAAACCCGAAGATATTCCGGCGACCGCATTTACCACCGATACGGTCTTTATGAATATTTGGTTATGTCTTTTGGTTTAACAAATGCCCCGGCTCATTTCATGTACTTGATGAATCGGTGTTTATGTCGAATTGGATAAGTTCGTGGTGGTGTTTATTGATGATATCCTTGTCTATTCTAAGAATGAAGAAGAGCATGCAGAGCATCTCAGAATAGTTTTAAAACGATTAAGAGACCATCATCTATATGCTAAATTTAGCAAGTGTGCCTTCCGGGCCGAAAAGAAGTACAATTTCTAGGTCATGTGCTATCATCTCAAGGAGTTGCCGCTTGACCCGAGCAAAGTGAAAGATATCCTCAACCGGAAACCACCAACGATCGTTCATGAGGTTCGTAGTTTCCTTGGAATGGCGGGGATATTACCGTCGCTTCATTCCCCGACTTTTCTAGAGTAGCAAAGCCTATCACGGAAAGGCTAAAGAATCGGACTTAGTTTGTTTGGTCAATGAGTGTGAGCGGTGCTTTTCAGACATTGAAGAAAGCACTAACTACTGCTCCAGTTTTAGCTCAACCGGACATTCAGAAGCCATTTGACGTCTATTGTGACGCATCTGGTATTGGTATTGGTTGTGTGTTAATGCAAGAAGGCAAAGTCATTGCTTATGCATCACGCCAACTAAAAGCGTCATGAAGAGCATTATCCAACCTATGATCTAGAGCTAGCGGCGGTGGGTTCATGCTCTAAAAATCGTGCATCATTATCCGTTGGGTAATACTTGTCATGTATATACGACCATAAAAGTCCTGAAGTATATCTTTACCCAAATGATTTGAATATGCGCTAGAGAAGATGGCTAGAGTTAATTAAGGACTACGACATAGAAGTGCATTACCATCCTGGAAAGGCAAATGTTGTTGCCGATGCACTCGGTCGGAATCCTCGGTGTAATTGTCTCGATGGCTAACATAAGGGATAGAACTCTATGTCGAACTGGAGAAACTCAATATTGAATTGTTGAACATGGCATGGTAACCAATGCCACAAGAGAATCAACTATCAAGAATCAGATTATTGATGCTCGGGAAGATAAGTAAAGGCATAGCACATATCAAAGAAAAAGTTAGAAATGGAAAACCCACTTGTTTTGAGAATTGACGAGTCGGATGTGCTATGGTTTAAAAGACCCATTAGTGGTGCCGAAGAATCTGAGTTACGTCAACAAATCTGGATGAGGCCCATTTGTAACACCCCGTGTTACTTACCGGCTAAGCCATGGTTTGGACAAAAATAAGCTTCTTTTATGCTTGATCACGTTGTCGGCCGACGAGACGTGAAAAGAATCAAAATCCGAGAGTTACCCCCTTGTCGGAAACCCTAAACCCTAACTCTTCTTTACCCCTTTTCTATATTTCAAAATCTATGCAAAATTTGACAAAACTTCCAAAAAGCTACTTTGTAGATCTTTTCTTGATGAACAAAAAAGATATGTACAAAGTTTTTCAAGTTTTTGAGTAATTTTAAAAGTAATTTTGAATTCAAATTTATCCCTTTTTGACCCCATTTCAAGAAGTCTTTTTAGAGGCCGAATTTGAAAATCTTCTAATTGTGAAAATTGTAGATCTTGAAAAAATTAGGCCAAGTTGCTTTTTGGAGTTTTTCGAGTTCAGTTCAAATTTTTGGAGAATTTTGCAAAAATCCGAAAGTTAGGGTTTGGGTGCTTACTCTGATGGCACGGGGTTGCCCATGCCGGGTCCTTTGCCGCCGTCCGGTCGCCGTGGCGTTTCAGATCGTCTCCGCCCGTCAGCCACCACAACGGATCTCGCGAAGGTCCGGGAAGCCCTCGGCGACCTTGTTCTTTGAGCCGCCTACGGCGATCTTCTTTCTTCCTTTACATCGTCACACGTCGCCCCTTAGCGTGTCACGCTACACCGGGCGCCTGTTCCACCTCCCCATCGTCTTGCAAAATGATCATACCTCCCGACGCGCAACCCTTGGCGATTGTTGCCTCGGCGGCCACCCCGAAATCTTCTTCTCATGACCGCTCAGGCCGCGCGAGAGCGCCGCCATCGTCCACGTCTATGTACCGAGCCGCGATCCGCCCATCTTGTGCCGACCGGCGTTGTCATCGATCGAGAAGATTGCTCTCGCAACACCATCTTGTCAGCGCTGAGTTCATGCCTTTGACACCGCGGCATGATCGCCCAGCCGGGTAACTCGTGTCCGTTGAAGCCCCAACGCGCCGACCGAAGATCACCATCGATCCTAGGTGGTTAGGTTGGTCTTTGTCGCCACGTGCTTTCCGGGAAGCCGCCGCAGCATATCTCCCTTGCCGCCGCGTCGTGGGTAGGGTCCTAGAGATGGGTTTTGGTTCGGTGAGCTAAGTCGGGGTTTAGGTAGCCTTGTGCGTCTTTGTGCTGATGCTCGCCTCTCATCGACCGGAAAGCCGCTGGCGAAGCCTTGCCCTGCCGTAGGGCGCGCCAATTTTCTTGCTCGCAGAGTCCTTCCGTGGACGAGTTTGCAAATTAGAAAAAGTCAAGGGGGCTAAGTGAAAAGTCTCGTGACTTAAGTTAAATAGTGTCAAATAGTGGTTTGGACTTGTTTGTAATTTTATAAAAGGTCGGGGGTCGTTTTGTAAAGTTGCCGGGCCGTGCTTTAATAAAGTGATTTGGCCTACCACATCGCTTCTGTCGTGGCCGGCCTGCTTTGTACTGATGCCGGCCGAAGCACGCATCGGAGCCACTTTGAGCCCGAAAGTGTTTTCCTTTCTCATAAATGTTTTATCAATTTGTATTTGTTTGAATAGTATCTGTTTTTTTGTTATTTTCCTATAAATTCAAATACTTGCTTATAAATTCTCGAAAATTTTTGTGTAGCCTTCCCATGAGTATGTCTACCCATGAAAAATTTGAAACTTTGATTTTGAGTAGTTCTTGCATGTTTTAAAAATACAAATTTTAATTGAAAAATGCATCTTCTATGATTTTTAGAAAATAAAATATTTATTCAAAAATCATGAAAATTTATTTTGTGCTGTTTTTTATGATGTGATCTTCTTATATAAAAAAGTTTGGAGTCATTTTGAAATGTTTATATTATTTTCTTTATTATGCTTTAATTTATTTATTAGAGAAAGTGAGTGTTAGAGTTAATGATTTAGGTTTTATGTGACTTTTGGATTGTTTTGTGAATCTTGGATCAAATCACAATCAAGTGGTCCTTGAGAACTCCTTAGGCAATGGTGATGATATCTTATAGAGAGTAGTTCAACAAGTTGGTTTTGTTGGGTTGTAACTTTATCGTGAAGGAAAGTTGTACTCAAGTGTTTATCATTTCATGCATCCATCAAGCATCATATTTATACTTCATCATGCTAAAGCATGCATCATCATCTACGTGTAGAGTATACGAGAGTGAGATGGTTCATGATGGTCGAGCCAAGAAGATCCATCCACCGAAGATATCGAGGTCAAGGATGACTTCGGGTGATCTCGTTAAGGAATCTAACTTTTCCTCGCAAACACGGCAAGCCCCTGTTACATTAAACCCTTCCTTGATGTTTTAAAAGTTTTATATCACTTTTGTCTATGCTTTGTTGCATTAAGTAATTAGGAGTTGAGTGATAACCTAATTGCTTTGCATTACCATCCTTGTTTATTTCAATACCATCCTTGATAACCCGTTTATTTCGAAAATGCTTAGTGATGCTTAGCCCTCGCTTAATTAGTTAAGCTTTTTCATCAAAATGTTTTGTTTGAGGAGATGGTACCTTTTCGAAAAAGAAAGAGATGTAGTGATGAATTTGAGATCGGACGGGACGTAGGTTGAAAGCCGTGGGATACCTAGCGAAGGTTTTGTCCCGTGTTGGTCGTGTAAGGACCGGCCCGTTGTTTGGATTGTTAAGTTCGGGACTTTTGAACGCAAATGCGCTGAGGCCTTTCGGCAAAGGCACGCGTCGATCGGGTCACCCCGGCATCGATCGACCCTAACTAGCCACATACTCCGGTAAAGCCGGATCTCGGTGGAGCCAAATCGGGAATGGCAACCACGCGCCGGGAGTGGAGAGATGGCGGGGTAGCGTGTACCCACCCTCTTTTGGTCAAACCGTCATTAGGGCCGGGGTAGGGAGGTGGAGTCTCTTGCGGCTCTCGAGTGGCGCAGCCTCGTTCCCCCTTTTGGACAAATCGAAAGAAGGTTGATATATGCAAGCTTAAGTGCTACATATGTCGTGTGGTTAGGGATCCCCACCGGGTATAATTGGTTCATGAATCGCCGTTGCTTCTGGTTATGGAGACCCGTTCTTACGCACATTCATCGTAGTAAATGATGGAATATGTTTTTGAGGAAAGAGAGTTGGAATAAGAAAAGTATGTTGCTCTAGAATAGAATAACCTAGAGCATATGAGTTACTAATTTGAATTAAAAATATTGAAAGTAAGGATTCACGTATAGTAAGCTTTTACGCAAAAAGAGTCTTTGATTCTTGCTAAAGCCTTACCTTGACTCCTAAGACCAGCATTCCCGAAGTCTTCTCCTTTTTTTTTCTTGGTCGGGTAAGTCTTGTTGAGTACCCCCGTACTCGGGGTTCTTTGACCCTTGTTGCGGTGTTGACTCGTCTTTGTTAACCAAGGTTATGTCGGTGGGCACGCGACATGATCTGGTTGTCTTCTAGTCTACTCAACTTCGTAAAATTAAGTTAAGTTTACTCAAAAAGTAACTTACTCATATTTTGTAAATTAATGTTATTATTCTTCCGCAGACTCGATTTATATTTTTTGTAACAAATATTGTAATGTTGTAGCTACTCCTTTGTTGATCTGGTATGAGGTGTAATCGGGGGATTCCGGCGACACCCGACGTGCTTCTTGAGTTATTGGGTGTATACGCACTACTGCCGAGAGGTCTTTGGGACAATGACAGTGCGGTGGGCCCAATTAATTAGGAAGTTACAATCACACCCATCGACCCGGATGTTCTATTCATCCCGGAAGTACTAAGATGTATCGAGGATTTGAAATGTAGATTTTGGTGGACAAAAATGAAGATTGAGATTGCCCGATATGTAGCCGAAAGTGTGACACTTGTCGGTGAGTAAAAGTCGTGCACATGAAAGCTGCGGGGGCAATTGCATCCTTTGCTGTCCCATCTTGGAAGTGGGAAGAAATCACTATGGATTTTATTGTTGGGTTACCTCGAGCGACAAAAGGACTCAACTCCATCCGGGTTATAGTTGATCGACTTACCAAGATAGCTCATTTCTGCCCGATAAAGGATACATATAGAGCAAAAGATTATGCTAAGCTATATGTCCATCAATTTTCGGTTTACATGGAGCCCCAAAACATATTGTAGCAGAGATAGAGGTTCCTTGTTTATGTCTAAATTCACGAAACGGATGCAAAAGTCACTTGGTACCAAATTAAATCATAGTTCGGGTTATCATCCCCAGACAAAGCGGGACAAAATGAAAAGAGTTAATCAGATTTTAGAAGACATGTTGAGAGCATATGTTCTCAATTATTCGAAAAAAGTGAGATGATTTGTTTACCATTAGCAGAGTTTGCCTACAATAACGAGTTACCAAGAAAGTATTCAAATGGCACCGTTTGAAGCTCAGTATGGTCGCTTGATGTAGAACCCCATTGCATTGGTCGAACCCGGGAGAAAGATGGTTTTACGGAGTAGATCTAGTAAATGAAGCCAGAAGAAAAAGTGAGATTTGTGCAAGCTAAATTAAAAGAGGCACAATCTCGATAAAAAGAGTTATGCGAGATAAAAGGCGTAGATTCTTGAAATTTGAAATAGGAGATTATGTGTACTTGAAAGTGTAAGCCCATGAAAGGGGTGAATCGTTTTGGAGTTAAAGGTAAAACTGGCACCTCGATATGTTGGTCCATTTCAAATCTTGGAAAAACAGGGACCGATTGCCTATCGACTTAGGTTGCGAAAGGTTATCGGCGGTGCATGATGTTTTCCATGTATCTCAGTTGAAGAAATGCTTACGAGTACGGATCAAGTGGTTGATTTCGAAGACGTTAACATAGAACCAGATTTAACTTACTCAATATCCTATCCGGATCTTAGATCGAAAAGCTCAAGTCACTTTCGAAGCGAGAACTATCAAATGGTACAAGATCCAATAGAATCAACATTCGGAAGAAGAAGCTACTTGGGAATCGGAAGACTTTCTAACGGAAAACTTTCCCAAATTCTCACTTTCTTAATCCTTGTAAATGTAAGACCTCTTCTTGTTTTATAGAATAGTTTGAGATGTGTTTACTTGACACATTTCCTTTGCCGTTACTAAACCCTAGGCTTTAAATCTCGAGACGAGATTTCTTTAAGGAAGGGTCAGAACACCCCGGTGTTACTCTCACTAAAACGACATGTCATCATGATCATTGCAAAGCATGCATGATTAGCCCACCATGTCTTGCATTGAACTAAAATAAGTTTATTTTATGTTTGGTTGCTTTGTCGGTCGAAAAAGACGAGAGGAGTCGATTCCTAAACTATTCCCCACAATCGGAAACCACTAGCTTTCTAAACCCTAATTTGTCCCCTTTTATTTATTTCAAAATTTATCAAGAATTTGGGTATGGTTATTAAAGCAAAAAGGTAGAATTTTCATTTTTGAACAAAGTTGGTATTTTGAGTTTTCAAAGTTTAGTTCAAAATTTTAAAGTAATTTTGAATTCCAATGAAACCCTTTCTACCCCCTTTTCTCTATTTCAAAATCTAGGCAAAATTTGAGAAAAAAATTCCAAAAGCTAGTTTGTAGATCTTGTTGAGAGGAACAAAAGTCATGTACAAAGTTTTTCAAGTTTTTACATGATTTTAAAAGTAATTTTGAATTTAAATTTCAAAATTTTGAACTGCATTTCAAAAAGTCATATTTCTAGGCTGAATTTGAAAATGCTCAATTGTGAAAATTGTAGATCTTGAAAAATTAAGGCAAGTTGCTTTTTGGAAATTTTTAAGTTCAGTTCAAAATTTGGGAGTAATTTGGAAAATTCAAATTTAGGTTTTTCTGCTCACAGTACCCCAGGCCACTCCTCTTACGCCACCGCCGGCGTTGAGGGTCGGCGCCGCCGTCCACCGTCGCGCCTTCAGCGTCAGCGCCAGCGAGCCGCGACCTCCTAGCCACCTCCGTCCGACCCCTCCCTCCTATAAATAGGCCACCACCGGCGGCGTTCTCCTTTTTTTTTTTCATTTCGCGCGCCCGAGTCGTATTTCGTCGCCGCCGTTGTTGCTCGCCATCGGCGTGGTTTTTCTTGCCAAACCATCTACCTTTAGCCGCCGCAGGAACTTCTTCACCTCCTCTAGAACCCGACCGCGACTCCTTTCGCGCAGTCGAATCGCCTCCAGCGACCCGTCTTCCTCGGCTGCCGGCGGATCGCCGCCACCTGCCGACCTCGCCATGTCGTCGGCCGACTCGGTGAGTCTTGAGCCCAACCGGCTAGTGAATTAAGCATTGCTTGGACATCGTGGTCACTGAGCGACTCGTCGGTTTTAGCGGTGTTTGTAACCAGGCTTCGCCGGAACGTCGTCGTTGTCGCCGCCATCGGCTTCTTGCTCTGCCGCCGACCTACCTCGGCCTAGCTCCGCGTAACCAAGCTCCGTTCGGCATCGCGGTGAGCTCTGGCCGCCCCCTCCTTCTCCGTTTTCTTTTTGGTGGTCCCAGCCGAGAGGCGAGCCTAATCTTGTGATGCGCCGTCTTGTGATGGCATGTAGCGGCCCGCCCGGTGAGCACACGCGTGTGACACGTGAGCGATGTCGGGCGCGTAACTGGCCAACAGGCGGCCCAACAGCATTCACCAAGCGGTTCGCCCTTTGTTCCACGGCGGGGTGTTGCGTTTCCTAAGCGCAAGTGCCAAAAAGGCAAAACGCAGGGAACCACGGGTTGACTCCCCACAACGACCGTCGAATTGTTTTACATTCGGCTACCATCGCCCGCGGGATGTCGAGGTGGCGATGCAGAGCATTCTGAGAACAAGTCCGCAAGCGCCGCGGAAATACCGTTGTAGCATTTCACCGGAGATATTCGGGGTATCGTTATTTATATTTTCCCAAAGGAAGGCATGGTGTAGGACTCTAGCGGGGGGCATGAACAAGGCGACATGTCTATGCGGTTGACCAATACTCAATACGGGGTAAGTAATGATATTTTAAGATAGTGTGACACACACTTGGGCCAACCTCAAGGATAAAAGGAAAATAAAGAATAAAAAGAATATTCCTAAGTGGAGCGGGCATTCTAAAGTAGCTATGCAAAGAACCGATTAATAATCATGCAAACATAGATGACTAGAGTTTTAGGGTTTGAGAGTGAGATGGACGGGGAGACCTCCGGGAGCATCCGCCTACGAAGGAAGGCATTCTGACGAACTCCTACGGCACACACGAGCGTGGGGGGATTTCAAGGGGACGGACAAGGCTTGTCACGACCAAGCCGCCTACCCCCTCAGCCGTGGCATGCACTCATATTCGAAGGATACACGGCATCCAGGACACCACGTCCCGCATACTAGGACACTACTCATGTCCCCCATGGCCCCACCCTACGGATGGACGGAATAGAACACGAGCAAACCCCGAAGGGCACTGTGACTTGCCACCTCGGCACAACTCTTACTCTACTCAAATACATGGCACGAATGGTTAGGCCCTAAGTTCTATCACGACTAACCACGACATAGGAACTATAGTCTAGTTCTTCTATCATGATTGTGTCGAGAACAACATGTCAAAATATAACATGTAAATACTCTAGCTCTATTGCACAAGCATATGAGATCAAGACTTGAGGATAAACCATAAATGTATTCATAGAATATTCCTTCTCCCAAGTACAAGCTCTCCAATGAAGCTTAGCCTTGCTCCAAATACTACTAAAGACTAAAAGAACTAGAAGTGGAGGAGTAGAGAGGAGAGGAGAAGAAGAGTAGAAAGTGAGGAGGCTCCAAATGGTGTGTGTTGAGAGAGGGAGAGAGGGGCCTACTTATACACTTGGAGGAGGGGCCTAAGTGCTAATTTACATCAAAACCGACACAGTAAACCTTCCTTGTATCGCAAACCGACCAACGCAGGCGGGAAACCCCCGTTTGGAAAGTGTACGAACCGCCTCCCCCGAGGCTGGGCGAAAACCGCCTCGGGGAGGGTGCGGCCGCACCAGTGTCTTGCGACGCACCCCATGGGCTCGGCCCCGCCCGGGTCTCGGTGGGGTGTCGTCTTTCGCCCCGAAAAGTTGTGGGACGGGGCGTGCTCGGCCAGATTTGATGTTTTTGGGTCGATTTGCTCTTGGGTTTGGGTTTTTTGCAATAATGCGCTTTCCGGAAGGCGTACTTTGGTCGATTTTCCACTTGCTTTTATTATAAATCTGCAAAATAAAATACAAGACACTACAAGTGGAATTTATTAGTAATGAAAGTATATGAGTATAAAAAGTTTAATTTTACTCCTTTATGGTAGTAAGTTGGCGGGAAAAAAATATGTCGTTGGTTACCGTCAACAGCAGTGGCCGGCCTCTTGTACAGTAATGGGCCATGTACGATCTTGGGCGTGCACGATAACGAGCCAAAGATTCAACCCAAACCCTTTTTCAATTTTGAAATGTTTTATTCAATTTCATTTATTTGAATAGTATCGATTTTCCAAATTTTGTACAAATTCAAATACTAGCTCAAAAATTCTGAAAATTTTTGTGTAGCCTTCCCATGGGTATGTCTATCCAGAAAATATGAAACTTGAATTTTGAATACTTTTGGCATGATTTAAAAATACAAAATTTAATTGAAAAATGCATCTTCCTTGATTTTTAATAATTATTTTATTTATCCAAAAATCATGAAAATTATCTTGGTACTTGTTTTATGACATGATCTACCTGTACAAAAATTTTGAGCTTGTTTTGAGAAAGTTAAAATTTTTATTAATTCATGCCCTATCATTTCATGTGTAAAACAATTTGTTTAATGTTTTCTAACTTAGGGTTTTGGGTAGATTTTTGGGTTGTTTTGTGAACCCTAAACCATGTCGTTATCAAGTGGTCCTTGAGAACTCCTTAGGCAATGGTGATGATATCTCGTAGAGTAATTCAACAAGTTGATTTTGTTGGGTTGCAACTTTATCGTGAAGGAAAGTCATACTCAAGCGTTTATCATTTCATGCACTCTCTCGCACCTCATGTTTGTATGCATGGCATCATGTTAAGCATATATTATTCTTTTCGTATAGTGAACGAAGGAGATCGTGAAGTTGTTGATCGGGCCTCAGAAGAAGGCTATCTTGTTGACCCGAGTTCCGAGTATTGTGATCCATCGTCCGAGTCAGGATATTTCGTCAATCAAGGCAAGCCCCGGTTCATTTAAACATTTCCTTGTGTTTTACAAAGCTTTATATCACCTTTGTTTTATGCTCTGCATTAGGTGATAGGAGTTGTGTGATAACCTAATTGATGCATTATCCATCCTTGATTATTTCGATATCTACCTTGATAGCCCGTTTTGGTAAAATGCTTAGAAATGCTTAGCCATGCTAAATTAGTTAGACTTTTGAGTCAAAATGTGACAAGTCTCTTATGATAGCCCGAATGGGCATTTGATGAACAAGGATGTTATATGATGAAACCATACTGGGATATGGTGTTGAATTTGAGACCGGTCGGGTAATTTGCATTGAGAATGGAGTCTCAGTGTAGTATTTCCGGCTTGTCAATTAAGGACCGAAGCGTGTAGGCCTGTGTAACCGAGACTATGGAACGCAAACTGCGCCTGAGGTCGTTTGGCCAATGGCACGTCTGTCTGGGCGTCGTCCCAGGACAGTCGAAACTAGTTCCTGACACATACTCCGGTAAGCCTGATCTTGGGGGTGTCAAATCGGAAACGTACAACCGCGGGGAATGGAGAGATGGCGGGAGTACATGTTACCCTCGTGGGTTAAAGTCCCGGATTGGAGGTGTACGGTATTCTCGGGTGGCGTAGGGCGCGGTTCCGTTTTTAAGTATCCAAGAAAGGGTTGATATATGCAAGCTTAAGTGCTACATATGTCGTGTGGAAAGAACTCCCAATTTGGGTTAATCGATTTCGAAATCGCCGTGCTTCTCGGATATGGAGACTTGGTTTCCAGTCTTATATCGTAGTTTAATTATGAACTATGAAGAGATGGAATAAGTGATGGCATATCTACAAGTGTGTGCTCTAGTATCGAGATCACCTAGAGTAGGTGAGAAACTAAATTGGAATTAAAAATGTTGAAAGTAAGGATTCACTACTAGTAAGCTTTTACGCAAAAAGAGTCCTTGCTTCTTGCTACAAGCCTTACCTTGAATCCTATTAGACCAGCATTTACGAGTCTCCTCCTATTTTCTTTTAGTCGGGTAAGTCTTGTTGAGTACTCCCGCACACTCGGGGTTTGTTAACCCATGTTGCGGGACCGAGGAGTCATGTGCGCACCCTTAACCGTCTTTGCATGACGATTCATCAAGAAGATAGTGACGATGAGTGAGACTTGAGACCCGTGGGCGGTCCGACGGTGTATTATATGTAATAATCTTTCCGCTACTCCTATTTTTTTTTATTGTAAAACTTGTTTTAAATAAACGGTTGTAAAATTATTGTAATACACATAAACCTTCCATTGTTTACTCGATTATGTATAAAAACTGTTGTATCTTGCAATGACCTCATAACGGATCTGGTTGGAATAGTTAATAGTGCTTTTTCGGGTTATAGGTGCACATATGTGACTATCAAAGGTTGTTGAACCGATAATTAGTACATGTGGGCCCCGTAATTTGAAGGTTACATTACAGATATCTCGAAGATCCTATGGAGAAAAAGATAGCTGATGTGGAAATCAGCTACTTAGTTTTGAAGATTGGAGATTATTAGATGTTGCCAAAGACTTGTGGAAAGCTATTACAACTTGCAACTACAATCAAAGGATGCCAATCAGCCTTTTCATTTTTACTACACTTTCAATTATGATTCTTAATATTTGTACTAATAGAATAATGCCAAAGGGGCATCTGATACAATGGTCTTATATATTGATAATTGATCTACCACTCTGCATATAAACTGATCGCTACAGTAAGATGTACAATTATTCATTGTGGATGAATACAGGTTATCATGTGAACAATAGATTTGGCTATTTCAGTCTGCCATGCATTAAGCCGAAAGATATGCATTATATTCGAGTTATGGACATCATTGTTGCGAACATCACATTTTTTTTTGTAAGTATAACACACACTGAAACTTAAATTCTTGTGGCGGTATTTTATTCCCGTTACAACGTCACGGGCATTTACCTAGTATTTTTATATTTTTATCTCATGCAACTCATCATAACGCGAGCAACCAAACAAGATCTTAGGATAACATGCCTCGTACAAACAGGGCAACCAAACACCACACTCTTGCATGCATTGGGTTTGGCTACCGGGAGCCGAGGCTCCTCTCGTCATTTGCCGGGCGGAACTTGATCTGTGAACCAAACAGGCCCAGAGAGTCTAGAACGTGCGCCGAGCTCATCCTATCATAAGATCTAAACAAAATCAAAATGATAGTATTAACTATTAATAACAAGGTCATTCCTCTGTACAAGCCGGAGGTGGGGGAACAAGTGGAGGGATTGCGCAACAACTAGAGACAAGAGCGTGTTGGCTTCCTCAACTGACGTGGCCTTTGGAGACAGGGAACTCGTCATCAGAGTGGGATCAATCGGGTGCTCAGCACTTGGTCTCGGTCACTTCAGTGCAGCTTAGTGATGTGTAGCTAAGTGAGTGTTGGTTCAGTTTTTCTGGAGTCTTAAGACCTTTGTGATGTTTGGCGGGCGCGCCGTTACGTTGTAATGAATGGTTTGGCTTTTGGTAATACAAAAGCAGGGGAAACCCTTTTATCTAAAAAAAATTAATAACAAGGTCAGCACTGTTGCTGCACTGCAGATGAATCCATCCACCATCGTGTTCGTGTCAGAACAGATGGTGGGTTTTGCTCACACGACGCGCATGTGTTTTTTGTTTAATAAAAAAAAGAAAGAAACGTATATTCCTTTTTTTTTTTTAACCACAGGACCTAGTTGGAGATGAGAACGTTCCAGTTTAAAATGTTTAGGGCTTATTTCGACGTACTCGATCAATCCACATGTGTAGGGTGGATTGCTCAATCCACCCCAACGTATGTGGATTAATGACAAATCTAATACATCAAAATGAAGTCTTAAGCACACTTGAGTCTTTTTAGTAAGGCTTCCAGGGGCTCTGTACTTGCCAAATGAACTAGGAGGTTGAAGAAGCCACATTTTATAGCTCTTCCAGCTCCGGCTCCTCTGACACTATGGCATGGAGCTGAAGCCAAAATCAGCCCGGCCAAAGAGGGCCTATATATGCTAAACAGCTACAACCTCACAAGAGAAAAGGCAAGTGTCTCGTACCGTCAATAACTAAAGCCTCTTAGTAAGAGAATTAGCCAACCTATTTGAATCTCTTCTTATTTAATTTGCATGCTAATAGTCTTCTCGGTTCCGTAGGTACCTACTCCCTCTGTCCAGTATCCACTAAAGAATGCAATTCTCTCATTTTGAGAAGTCATCTATTTAAACTTTAACTAAATCGAAACACTTGGAGGAAGGCTCTATGACTTTCAGTTTCAAATTTCTCCGTTGAAAACAAAAATGATACAATATCGTTGAAAATGAGAACGCTTTTGATACTTCGGTAATATCGAAAATGATACTATATGATCGAAAATACATCGATAACGGCTGGAACTTAACAAACGAATAAGCTTAGTTGTTTTTGGTTTCTTAGGAGCCTCCTTTAAACAACCCAACTCACTTCTTTGTAGCCTCTGAAACAATGGTATGCGTAGGATATAGAGCTGCAGTACGAATTCATATAGCCTCTATTGTGATAATGGCAATACTAAATTGTCCAAAAGCGTCATTCTTTTTAGTCTGAACTAACAAGTTTTTGTCTTTTCAATAAACCTGGAGGGGGGCATAGGCCCCTACAGATAAATTTTATTCTTCTGGTGGCCACTGAGATGAACATTGCCGTCCTCGCCCGTCCGGCGCCAGGCGGCGAATCGGTAACATACTCGTACCCATCGATTCGATCCATCCATGTTTTAATTTAAACCATCCTGGTAGGCGCCCGCGAACCCTCTCCGAACTCCTAAGGGCGGCGTGCGATGGCAACAAGAAGAAGGCGTGGTCGGAGACCAAGCAAGCGATCGTAGAGATGATTGATAGCATCGGCCGGCATAGGTGTCGTCCTTTATCTCGGCGTCAAAGATTTCGTGATCCCATGCTACCGGTGCATCAAGCGCCGAAAAGGCGGGCGGACAAGTCCACGGATGCGTGGGATATAGAGTCGTAATGCAATTCATATAGCCTCTATTATGATAATGGCAATACTAAATTGTCTAAGCGTCATTCTTTTTAGTCCGAACTAACAAGGTTTTGTCTTCTCAATAAACTGGAGGGGGGCATGGGCCCTATAGATAAATTTTATTAGAATAAAAGTTATACAAGAATACATACAATAACAAGCTTATTGTGAGCAACATGTGTGTGATCGCACGGGTTATTCTAGTTGTCCAAATATCCCAGTTTTTAAGATTCGCAAAAAAACTTTATACATGTTCCGATAGTTAATGTTTGAAACAACAAAGGGTAGTTCGGGTAATGGACAACAATACCTTCTCCTCGGTGGTAAGAGGGAGAAAAGTTCGGTCTTTTGTGCAAAAATCCAAATAAATAAGCTACATTCTTTTTGATCTTTTTCTTATACGATTTGAAACTCTTGAACCGTCCCCTCTATGCATAATTTTGGCTCCGCTACCGTAGATGTTAGATCTCATTGCTAGCCGTGATTGATTTTGTTTGTCATTAAAGCTTTGTATGTTGAGGATGTTTTTGCATGTAACCTTTTTATTTTTTACTTTTGAAGTTTCGGTATCAAGTTGTCTTTCTAGACATCGTTTTTATCAAGTTGCTATTGTTTTTTGTTGCCACTTTTTGTTCAAAAAAAAGCTGCTGCGAACACATGGTTGATTTAGGTCACATGTGTTTAGTTTTGTGATGGAGTGATTGTCAACGATCAACATTCTTCCTCTATTTTCTTTTTATCTTTTTTTGCTTCGGCTATGTTTCACCGGCATACGTGGAGTGTGTCGAAGACGTATCTCTTGGTTCGTGTTGTGCGGGTGTGGAGCTCGGAGAGATGGTAGGCGGCGGCGAGGTGAAGGGGCCAAGGAGGGGCGTGCCGGGGGCGACGACCGCGGAGGTGAAGGACGGGACGTGAGAGGCTTGGACCAGGGACCGGATCGCCGGGTGGCTAGCCATGGTGGGCGACATCCGGGGACATCGACGGATACAAGAGGGCGTGGCAGACCGTGTCGATCGGGTCAAGGCGGGCGAAGCGTGCGGCGAGCCGGAGCTCGGATGACTTGCGACTTCGAGGCGGTCAAGACGGCGATGACACGTGTCGAGGAGGTTTCTTGGTTTGTCCTCAAAACCATCGGTGCGGGTTTCGTGGTTTGGGCCTCAAAACCACGGGGCGCGGGTTTTCGTGGTTTGCGCCTCAAAACCACGGGGCGCGGGTTTCGCGGGTTTGGACCACAAAACCCGGGCGTTCCGGCGGATGGAAGGACGGCACGTGGCGGCATCGGGGAGGTTGCGTGGATGCAAGGCTACCGAGAGGAGGCGCGGTGGCCGTCGGATCGGCGATTACCCGAGTCGACCGAAATAGCCTTAGGGTTACAAGATTGACTCATGTATCTTAGGGGTAGTTCGAGGCGGAGGGGAATATGGGGCTATTTAGCGAGAGGCATACCCCTTTATCCTCCCTTGCCTCTCATTTTACAATTTCTAGCTAGGGTTTCCAAACATTGGTGTGAGAGGTCCACCGATCTTGTATCGATTTTGGTTGGGGCAAGGGCTAGCCCTAAGTAGCTTTGTCACATGGTGACTTTTGGGATCGATGCTTGAGTTCATCCTTATTTGTGTTTTTGAGTCTCTCAGTATTCTATTTTCGCGACTTTTCTCCTTCCCTCTTCTAGTGCTTGATTCTTCGTTTGTGGACCGTTTCTTGTGATTCTTGTTGCTTGTAATCCGTTCGTGACCAAGAAACAAAGAGATTCACCCAAGGAAATCCATTGAATCCTCTTGAGTCATCGGTTTGAGCAATTTTGTGTTTGGGTCGTTTTTGAGAAAAGTCTGCATGCGAGATCTGAAATTCCTCGCGTTTCTCTTGGTGAAAGTCGAAATTTCTTGGTGGGAAATGATCACCTATGTGCCTAGATCATCTAGGATGAATCTTGTGATCTGAGGTTTCGATTGGAGAGAGTTCTTGGTGATTTGGTGTTCGGTTCTTGAAAATCGTCAAGAAATCGCGGGTTTCTCTACTGTTCGCGAGGTGTCCGGTGTGTTGCAATCGATGCGCTTCTCGGGTTGCAATCGGTGTTCCGGAATCGAGTTGCAATCGATGCGGCTCTCGGGTTGCAATCGGGTGTTCGAATTGAGTTGCAATCCACTTGTGTTTTGTGTTGCAATTTGGCGGGCGGTTCGGGATCGGACATCGGACATGTCCGTACTCTCCAGAGAGAGTTACTTCTCGTGACCCCCCGGCGCTCGGACTGTTGCAATTGGGCCTCTAGTAGTGTTGTAATTAGCCCGCTTTCGAGGTTGAAATTAGTGCCTTGTTCGTGGTCGTTTGTTTTTCATGTCCTCCCTTGATCCATTTGTGTATCTAGGTATACTCTAGTGCATCCACCTAGTTACCTAGGTCGTGATCTTTCTTTTGCTCGTGATACCTTGCTACCGTTAGCACGTGTGTTACTCATCTCGTTTGAGTTTGCTTTTGAGGTTGGGGGTTGAGCCGATGACCCAAAATTGAAGGAAAATCGAGGCTCCCATTCACCCCCTCCGGTCGCCGTTTCGGTCCTTCAATTGGTATCGAGAGCGGGTTAAGGATCATATCCACCTTAACCGGTTCTTGATCCGCGAAGAAAGCGACATGGAGAGGTTTGGTCACTTTGGTGGCAAGCCTCCTCAAAGCTCGATGGCTCCAACTATCCCTATTGGAAGATCAAGATGCAAGCGCATCTCATGGGGATAGATTGGAGAGTGTGGGAGATCGTTGAGGGCGAGAACTACCAAGTGCTAGCCGCTCGAGTGGGTGAGGATCGAATAGCCCAACACAATGCCAACAACCGAAGCGGGAGCGTCTTGTTCTCTAGCCTCAAGGATACCGAAGTTTGAGAGAGTTGCCTCTTGTGAGGCTTTGCTCGTGAGGTGTGGAAGACTCTAGAGAGCTACCACGAGGGAACCCCACAAGTCAAGGCCGCCTCTACGAGACCTACAAGAGAGAGTACAATAACCTCATTCGGCTTGATGGCGAGTCCATCGACTCTCTCTTTGCCGGGTTTCCGGGACGATGCGCAACAAGCCCCGAGAACAAGAACAAGCCGGAGGAGAGGCTCGGCGAGCACGAGAAAGCGTCTCGGCTCTTATGCGCTACGGATCGGAAGGTGTGGGGCGTGAAGGTGTCCGCAATCATGGAGTCGCAAACTACGACACCCTCACTCCCGATGAGCTCTGACAAGCTTAAGTCTTGAGAGATTGAAGCTCGGATCCGGGGAGAAGCTCAAGAACCCCTGGCGAACGTCGCCCCTCGTCTCGAGGTAAAGCGGTTCGGTTTCTTACGCTAACCCTTCACAAATTTCTTTTCGCCGTGTCTTCTTTGGTGTATGCGTGACGGCAGGAGGCGGATGGAGAGTCTCGGAGATGATGAGCTGCGCTTGTCATCGGCCCGATTCTCGCGGTTTCACAACAACCGCTTGAGCCTTGCCGTCGGCGTGGCGGCCCGTCAGGCGGATGCTTCGAGTGCGGAGATCAGGACCATTTCATCGCCGCATGCCCCAAGAAGAACAAAGACAAGTACTCCGGCGAGAAGTACTACTCCGGCAAATGCGACTCGGAGCAAAGCGCAGGACAAGCGCGAGTACACCTCAGAGCAAGCACAAGTCCAAGAAGGGATTAGGCAAGGAGGCAATCAAGAAGTACCTCAAAGCGTGCCAAGGAGCACAAGCACGCCTTCCTTCGTCCCTCGGCGACCTCGACAACTACTCCTCGGGGACGGGCAATCTTCCTCAAGCGACGAGGAGCCCGGGCGCAAGGTCGAGGACAAGCTCAATGGACTTTGCTTCTTCACCAACTCAAGCACAGGGGCTTACGCACCATGGCCCTCGAAGGAGAGGGCGGCCGGCGGCGACTCTTCTCCCAGCGAGGTACCTCCTACAATCGAATCTCTCTCGATGAGGTTGAGTCTTTGGGCGATTTTTTTTTGTTTGTCAAGAGAAAGTTGCTTAAAGCGTGCCGCTAGGGAGAGAAAGGAGTACAAGGAGAAGTGGGAGATGGGCGTGGCGAGATTGAGTTGCTTAGGAAGCTTTGTCGATGTCTCGATGAGACGGAGTGTGATGCTTGTCTTTGTGCATATGTCTAGCATCGTGTCTTTGCAGTCAAAGTATTCGGCTTTGCTAGATGAGCATGTTGAGTTGAAGTCTAGGCCGATCTTTGTTGAGTGCGTGCAAGTCTTGTCCTGACTTGCGATCTGAGTTGGCGAGAGAAGGCCGCCAAGCTTGTTTGGCTTGAGAAGGCCAACTCGGATAGCACCGTCTTTGGGATGTGCTAAGTGTGGAGCTTTGGAGTTGGAGCTCATGTCTTGTAGGCATGGTAAGGGCGGAGTAGAAGAGGAGAACAAGTACCTTCGCTCCCCGTCCCGAGTTGGGTGTCTAGTGGAGAGCCACGGCTTGGCATGATGATGAGTCGGTTCAAGAGGGGGCCGACACATCGGGTTTAGGCTTTGCTATAGGTGGGAAGGGTGAAGTTATCTATGGAAAGGTTGGTCAAGGGAGTGGTTTGAGCTCGGTGAGAAACCAACCAACACTCCTAAGTTTACCAAGATCACTCCACCCGAGCCTTCCAAGCCCATTGTGCAAGATGGCATTCTTCAAGAACCCACTAAGACTCCACCTCCCAAACAAGTGTGGCTTCCCAAACCGAACCACCTCAAGAACCCACTTGACACTTTGCCCGGATCCCTGAGGAAACCCTTCCTAAGGCCAAGACCACGACAAGAGTGAACCATCCACCCAAGAGAGTGAACCAACCACCACCCAAGAGAGGTGAGGTATCCTTTGTGAGTATTGCCGGAGGGATGGTCACTTAGTTGAGTTTTGCTTTAGGAGGAAGAGGGATGCTAGGCGTCAAGTTGAGGTTCGAGAACCGCGACTTGTATCACCCTCCACTTGGCATGTATGAGAAGGGTGTGCGATCGGTTCGAGGAGCGCGATTTGCTAGGCCTGAGGTAGGAGGCCTCGAGAGGTTTGGGCCACGGTTTGTGAGATCGTTTGGTGGTCGTGCTCGCGAATGTAGATCCTCGCTTTGGGAGCTTTGAGGTTGAGAAGAGGAGAGCACCACGCTTTGTTGTGCGTGGTAAGCGATTTGAGAAGATGGGGCGTGGGATGTTTGTTTTGCCTAATGCATATTTGGGGCAAGATGGTCAACACCGGTACTCTTCCAAGTTTACTAACCCCCGTGTTGTGCCATATGCTCATCCCATGTTTTATCATTGATCTGGTGGTAGGCCGGAGGACATGTGGCTCATTGACTCGGTTTTGTTCTCGACACATGACCAGGAAACTCCAAGTGGTTCTCGGCCTCACCCCCATGAAGGCGAAAGAGTACATTACCTTCGGGGGGGGACAACAGAGGGGAGATACTATCTCGAGGGTCAATCGGGATCAATGACCACTTTGTGCTCAAGGATGTGGCGCTCGTCTCCAACCTGCACTTCAACCTACTCTCTGTCTCCCAGCTCATGGCAGATGGGTATGAGGTACGTTTTAAGGTTGGATGCTCTCGAGTTTTGGACTCTCGCGATGATCTCATTTGCTGGATTGTGCCTTTTGGGCAAGTCTTTCGTGCTGATTTTTCTCGAGGCTTTGGCACTTCTTGTTGCTTGTTGGCCGGGTCCTCCTCTGATTTGTGGAAATGGCATAGGAGACTTGGACACCTGAGCTTTGACCTTCTCACGAGGTTAAGTTCTATGGGTCTAATCCGAGGATTGCCTAAGCTCAAATTAGAGAAGGATTTGGTTTGTCATCCCCTGTCGTCCGGGGGAAGATGGTATCCGCTTCCCACCACCCGGTTTCTCGATTATGACCTCGAGACCCGGAGAGATCCTTCACATGGACACCGTTGGTCCATCTCGGGTGAGGTCGGTGGGTGGGAAGTGGTACTGCTGTCTAGTGATCGTTGACGATTTTTCGAGATACTCTTGGGTCTTTTTCATGGAGGGCAAGGATGAGGCTTTTCGGTTTTGCTCGTGATTTGATTTTGAGGCGGAACGAGTTGACAGATCTGACCATTCGGCGATTCGCGGTGACAATGGCACGAGAATTTAAGAACTCTCGATTCGAGTCTCTTTGTGCTAACTTGGGTGTCGAGCACCGGTTTTTCTAGCCCTTATGTCCCAGCGAGCGGGATTGTTGAGCGGAAGAACCGGACTCTTGTGGAGATGGCAAGGACCATGCTCGATGAACACAAGACTCAAAGAAAGTATTGGGCTGAGGCAATCAACACGGCATGCCATGTCTCCAACCGCATTTTCCTCAGTGCTTTCACCAAGAAGACATCGTATGAGTTGCGGTTTGGAAGACTGCCCAAGGTGAGTCACTTCCGTGTGTTTGGATGCAGGGTGCTTCATTCTCAAGCAAGGTAATCTTGACAAGTTTGAGTCTCGATCGGTGATGGCATTTTCTTGGATATGCTTTGCACTCACATGCCTCACGGGTTCTTAACCTTGAGACTAACCGCGTTGTAGAGACATGTGAGGTTACCTTCGATGAGACCGCGCCTTGTTCTTCTTACGTGTTTGAGTGTGCGGGAAAGGAGGAGATGGAGCGAGCATCTTTGTGGAGGAGGAGCAGGAAAGACGTTGGGCTGGGGTGATCCCGGCGACTCCACCGCTTTCCCCCAGTGACCACTGTGACGGCGACGACGCTCACGGACCGGACCCTACTACCACTATTTCCTGGGGTCCGGTGGAGCGGCTCCCTCGAGGGCGAGGCGGCACACCTGAGGAGGTTCCCACTCGGTCGAGGGGAGGCGACATCTTCGCGCCGCACGCCCTCGGCACATTCAGCGTCGTCACCCCCGGGAGACCATGATTGGAGGATTGAACCAAAGGGTAACTGGTTCCAAATCCTATGCTATGTGTCATTTTGCTCATTGCATTTGTTTCCACTCTTGAGCCCAAAGATGTTACCACTTTGCATTATCGATTCGGATTGGGTCAATGCCATGCATGAGGAGTTGCGAAACTTTGAGAGGAACCAAGTTTGGGTTTTAGTGCCACCTCCAAACGTGAGTGTCATCCCATAGGAACCAAGTGGGTGTTTAAGAACAAACAGAGTGAGGATGGGGTGGTTGTGAGAAACAAAGCGGACTAGTTGCCCGGGGTTTTGTCGGAAAGAGGGTATAGACTATGAGGAAACCTTCGCTCCTGTAGCCGCATAGAAGCCATTAGGATTTTGCTTGCCTTTGCGGCCTCGAAGGGCTTTAAGCTCTTCCGGATGGATGTCAAGAGTGCGTTCCTAAATGGGTTCATAGAGGAGGAGGTGTATGTGAGGCAACCCCAGGGGTTTGAGCATCCTAAACACCCGGACTATGTGTACAAGTTGCACAAGGCTTTATGCGGCCTCAAACAAGCCCCCGGGCGTGGTAGGAGAGATTGAAAGCCTTCTTGTTAGCTAAGGGTTTTGTGATGGGAGCTGTAGACAAGACCTTGTTCTTGCTTAGGAAGGGCGTGACATCCTCCTGGTTCGATATATGTGGATGATATCATCTTTGGTGGCTCTTCACATGCTATGGTATCGAGTTTTGCAGAGATTATGAGCGGGGGAGTTCGAGATGAGCAGGATGGGCGAGCTGACCTACTTCCTTGGACTTCAAATCAAGCAAACCAAGGGCGGGATCTTCGTACACCGGGGCAAGTACACGAAGGACATCATCCGCTTGAAGTTTCGCATGGGTGAGGCCAAGCCTCTTTCGACACCCATGTCGACGGCGGCGGCCCTGGGCGAGGACAAGGATGGAGAAGTTGTGGACCAAAGGGAGTACAGAAGCATGATCGGTTATTTGTTGTACGGACGGCGACGCCCCCGACATCCGGTTTGCGGTGTGCCTCTGCGCCGCTTTCGATCGTCGCCACGCACCTCTCACTTTCAGGCTGTGAAGAGGATCTTCAGGTATTTGCAGTTTACCCTTGACTTTGGCCTATGGTACTTTCGGCCTCTTCCACCCTCTCCCCGGCCGGGTTATTCGGACTCGATTATCTTGGTGATCGTATGCATAGAAAGTCCACATCTGGTACTTGTCAGTTCCTTGGTACTTCTCTTGTGTCTTGGTCCTCTCGTAAGCAGTCTGGTGTCGCTCAGTCGACGGTTGAGGCAGAGTATGTAGCTGCTGCTGCTTGTTGTTCCCAGCTGCTGTGGATGGTTGCCACCTTGAGAGACTTTGGCTTGAGTTTTTCTCGTGTACCCTTGTTGTGTGATAGCATGGGAGCTGTGAGTGTTGCCAAAAACCCAGTCCTTCACTCTCAGACCAAACACATAGAGGTGAGGTACCATTTCCTGAGAGATCACCAGGAGAAGGGGGACATAGATGTCCAGCACGTGTACACGGAGCAACAGATTGCGGACATTTTCACCAAACCACTAGACCAAGTCCGCTTTGCTAAGCTCCGTGGTGAGTTGGGAGTTTGCTATCCCTTTTGAGGGGTAGTTTTGTAGTTGATGTACAGTTGTAGTCTTTAGGTTTGTTTTTGTTTTTGTATCATACTTGCATATCATGAGCTTCACTTTTATATTGATCTGAATGAGGTTGTGCTCTTAGTAGTATAAGTATGATAGTGCTTCAAGCTTTAGCTCTTGTTAATCATGTGATGTATGTTATGAGTGAGCAACTGTTTTTCCACATGTGAACCTGATTAATGTTGATGAAACTAAATCTTGGTTCACCTTTGAGCTAGCTTCTATCATGAGTAGGATGTTGAGATCCCCTGAGCTTTCATGTGTATGCTAGGTAGCTATGTCTCATGCTTTGATTCATTCACTTGCTTAGATCTTCATGATAATACCATGCTAAAACGTGAAGTCTAAAGCTAAAGTGATGAAAAGATCGAGTGGGTCCATTTTGCCACACTTTGAAGTTTGAGACGCTTTTACTTGCACCCTTGAATGAACTTGGACTTCATTGTGTTTGATCCGGACCATTGTCTTAAGCTAATCATTGCTCACGCATAGGCTTGACATGGTTGATTAGTAAGGCAAGGCAAATGTGGATAACCACTGCATGCTCTTTGGTAACTTATGAACCGCTTGCAACTCTGAACTAAAATGAACCTCACAAGTTTGTGCCATAATGTCGAGCATGATGTTTGAGCGCCGCTTGGGGTAGTTCACCCGGTTTACATGTTTAAGCACTTAGTTGATTTCCTATCTACTTATGCTAGGTGCTATGTTTGATGGTGAACCTCCTTTTTAAAAATACTTGAAAATTGCTCAAAATGCTTTGTGCCATATTTCATATCATCGATTAGCTTGAGCTCACGGCTAGCACTTGTAATTTGCTGCTATGGTACCACTTTGAGCACTCTCTCATTAGGTTGAATATAATCTTGAAGCTTTGCATTGTGACATATTGCATTTCATAGCTTTGATAAGTGCATTTGCCAACAAGGGGAGAGAGATACAAAAGGCAAGTGTGCATTGTTCGGGGGGGAGTTTTAGCTTGGTTGTGTCGAGCCTTTTGCCCATGTCTTTGGGAACCAAGTTTTTGCTCCATATTTGCTATCCGGTGAATGCGGTCGGTGCAGACTTTGTTGCAATCGGGGAGATACGCTTTCGTTGCAATTTGATTGTCTTTGAGGTTGCAATTAGCACTTTTGTCTCAGCTTATGCCTAGATTGTGTTCACCTTTTTGCTCCATATTTGCTATCCGTGAATGCGATCGGTGCAGACTTGTTGCAATCGGGGAGATGCCGCTTTCGTTGCAATTTGATTGTCTTTGAGGTTGCAATTAGCACTTTTTGTCTCGGCTTATGCCTAGATTGTGTTCACACGGATGTCTTTGTCTTCTTTCTTACGTCTTTGTGTTGAATGTTGACAATGCACTCATCAAAGGGGGAGATTGCGAACACATGGTTGATTTAGGTCACATGTGTTTAGTTTTGTGATGGAGTGATTGTCAACGATCAACATTCTTCCTCTATTTTCTTTTTATCTTTTTGCTTCGGCTATGTTTCACCGGCATACGTGGAGTGTGTCGAAGGCGTATCTCTTGGTTCGTGTTGTGCGGGTGTGGAGCTCGGAGATGGTAGGCGACGGGCGGAGGTGAAGGGGCCAAGGAGGGGCGTCTTGGGCCGACGGACCGCTGGAGGTGAAGGACGGACGTGAGGCTTGGACCGAGGGGCCAGGATCGCCGGGTGGCTAGCCATGGTGGCTGACATCCGGGACATCGACGGATGCAAGAGGGCGTGGCGGGGGACCGTGTCGATCGGGTCAAGGCGGGCGAAGTCTTGAGGCGGCGAGGCGGGGAGCTCGGATGACTTGGCGACTTCGGGGCGGTCAAGGCGGCGATGACACGTGTCGAGGAGGTTTGCTTTGGTTTGTCCTCAAAACCATCGGTGCGGGTTTAGTGGTTTGGGCCTCAAAACCACGGGCGGGTTTCGTGGTTTGCGCCTCAAAACCACGGGCGCGGGTTTCGCGAGGTTTGGGCCACAAAACCCGAGGCGTTCCGGACGGATGGAAGGACGGCACGTGGCGGCATCGGGGAGGTTGCGTGGATGCAAGGCTACCGATGAGGAGGCGCGGTGGCCGTCGGATCGAAGATTACCCGAGTCGACCGAAATAGCCTTAGGGTTACAAGATTGACTCATGTATCTTAGGGGTAGTTCGAGCAGAGGGAATATGGGGCTATTTAGCGAGAGGCATACCCCTTTATCCTCCCTTGCCTCTCATTTTACAATTTCTAGCTAGGGTTTCCAAACATTGGTGTGAGAGGTCCACCGATCTTGTATCGATTTTGGTTGGGGCAAGGGCTAGCCCTAAGTAGCCCTTTGTCACATGGTGACTTTTGGGATCGATGCTTGAGTTCATCCGTGTACCTGTGTTTTTGAGTCTCACGTATTCTATTTTTCGCGACTTTTCTCCTTCCCTCTTCTAGTGCTTGATTCTTCGTTTGTGGACCGTTTCTTGTGATTCTTGTTGTTTGTAATCCGTTCGTGACCAAGAAACAAAGAGATTCACCCAAGGAAATCCATTGAATCCTCTTGAGTCATCGGATTTGAGCAATTTTGTGTTTGGGTCGTTTTTGAGAAAAGTCTCATGAGAGATCTGAAATTCCTCGCGTTTCTCTTGGTGAAAGTCGAAATTTCTTGGTGGGAAATGATCACCTATGTGCCTAGATCATCTAGGATGAATCTTGTGATCCGAGGTTTCGATTGGAGAGAGTTCTTGGTGATTTGGTGTTCGGTTCTTCAAAATCGTCAAGAAATCGCGGGTTTCTCTACTACTGCTCGCAGTGTCGGTGTGTTGCAATCGATTCGCTTCTCGGGTTGCAATCGGGTGTTCGAATCGAGTTGCAATCGATCGCTTCTCGGGTTGCAATCGGGTGTTCCGAATTGAGTTGCAATCCACTTGTGTTTTGTGTTGCAATTTGGCGTGCAGTTCGGGATCGGACATCGACATGTCCGCACTCTCGAGAGTTACTTCTCGTGACCCCGATCGCTCGCACTGTTGCAATTGGGCCTCTAGTAGTGTTGCAATTAGCCTCGCTTTCGAGGTTGAAATTAGTGCCTTGTTAGGTGGTCTGTTTGTTTTTCATGTCCTCCCTTGATCCGTTGTGTATCTAGGTATACTCTAGTGCATCCACCTAGTTACCTAGGTCGTGATCTTTCTTTGCTCGTGATACCTTGCTACCGCTAGCAGCACGTGTGTTACTCATCTCTCGCTTGAGTTTGCTTTTGAGGTTGGGGGTTGAGCCGATGACCCAAAATTGAAGGAAAAATCGAGGCTCCCATTCACCCCCTCCGGTGCGCCCGTTTCGGTCCTTCGAAACTCTCCCCTGTTCTTTTCCGGAAAGAGAGAGAGAGATTGCTCCCTTTTCTAGCATACAACATTTTGCACGTAAGCTCAATATTTTTTTTCTCTGTTTCTCTCGTGGGTCGCGAACGGGCGTGTACCGACAAGCTCGTTTGGGTATGAGTCACAACAGCTCCAAATCGACAATCACATGTGTGTGTATATGTCCTTCCCCTGCCCGTCCGCTAGTCTCGTGGACTTGGCGAGGCAGGGCGGCGGGGACCACGGTGCCGGGCGGCGCTCTTCCCCGACGCAGCGGTAGCGCTGGTGGTGGCCCGGCCGCCGCCCTCCAACGTCAGGTTGACGTTCGCCAGCTCCAGCTCCCGCACGGCACGGTGTCGCTGCACGCGATGCTGATCGCCTGCGCCGCCGCCGACGCGTGCCGGATGTTGGCGAACTCCACCTTTGCGCACCTCCACCGCCTGCGTCTGGTTGGCGCACGGCGTGGGCTGGTCGCAGTAGTACTGGTCGATGATGATGGGGTTGGAGACGTTCTTCATCACGATGTTCTCGAACCGCAGGTCCCGCGCGAACCCCATGCCTCCCCTGTTGAAAGCACACAAAGCGACGGTGTCAGAGAGAAGGCCTACGACGACGTGCAGTGTTGCCACGGTGTCAGGTAGTGTTTACCTGCCAGCTCTTGATCCGGACACCGTTGGTCGTGTTGGTGAGCAAGCAGGTGTCGACCATGACGTTCTCCACCATGTCCGTGGTCCGGTTCTTTCCGAGGCTTCCGATGCTGACACGAGTGACACGCACAACGTGCCGCGTGCGTGTGGCATTGTTAGTCCCAGTGACAGTGATCAGAGATCCTGGAATAGAAGGTGGAAGAGCCAGTACGTAGAGATTTCTTTCACCTGATTCCGTGGCCAGGCCCACATGAGATGTCCGTCACATGGACGTCAGAGCAATTGCCGACCATGGAGACGCAATCATCCCCTGCAAAGTGTGAACTGTTTCAGTCAAATACTCCCTCCGTCCCCAAATTGATGTCGTCGCCATTGGTTTTAAGTCATGTGGCTTTTGGTAAGTTTGTAAAAATACGTGCAACATTTAAATATTCAAATAAATTTGTTAAAAACTAGACTTAAAAAATCTTTTCGGTGATACTAATTACTTAGCATAAATGTTTTATATATTCGAATATATAATTGCCGCAGTTTTTTTCCGGGAAGCGTAAAGCGACGCATACATTTTTGGGACGGAGGGAGTACTCGTAGCAGTCGCGAATACTCTTGAATAATAGAATTTGGAAATTTCTGCGATGCAACGAGCCAATGGAATATTTATCAGCAGCAGCCGCCAGCCAGCAGCAATTTTAGACTAGTCGCCGGCGGCTTTGATCTTATCTCATGCCAGAAAATGCTATCAAACAGCTGAGAAACGTCACGGAACGGAGATGTTCATCTCATCACATGCTCATACTGTTAACGCGTCACCGTCTAACATACATACCAACGAAATTGAAGCTTACGTATACGCTTACTACTAATTAATCGATCGATCAGTGCCTGCGAATAATCGGGCAAGTGTGGACGACGGACCTGTGGAGATGAGGTTGTCCGTGATGTGGACGTGGGAGGTGTCGTTGAGGTGGATGCCGTCGGTGTTGGGGCTGTCCGCCGGCGCCATCACCCGGAGAAAAACTGGCCTTCACGCCGGAGCACCTCGTGAACGTCAGCTGGAACTGCTGCGCGTTCTGCAGCGTCACGCCCTGCACGCTCACGTCCCGGCACTCCTCGAAGTGCACCGCCTGCATTCCATTTCCACGCAATGCAAACACAGAATTGAACCCAAAGGATCGAATACGGATCATGAATGCATTCATCGGCAATGATCACCGGCCGGCGGCGTCGAGCTGGCATGTCTGAACGATCGAAGCCGTAACGGGGAGGGTCGGAGCAGAGAAAGGCAGGCGTTTGGTGTTCACCTTTGGACGAGGCCCCGAGTCGCACGGCTGTAACAGCACGAGAGCAGACGACAGAGGATTCAGGTGGCTTCATTGCGAAAAGTGCAGTGCCGGGCTGCGGGCTCAGACGGGTTAGATGGTTGGTGGCTAAAGTTATTACCTGAGTCTTCTTGCGCTTGCAGGTGCTGGCCCACCACTGCTGTCCCATGCCGTCGATGGTGCCGCCGCCGCTGACGGACAGGCCGTCGACGCCGTAGATGTAGAGCCACTTCATCGGGTCCCGTCCCACCCACTCGTCGGGGCTCGACGGCGCCACGATCGCGCCGGAAATCTGGCGCAATCGCGCAACACGGCCATCACACCAGCGTGAGCAACGAACATGTAACGACAGGACGGGGCGGGGCAGGACACGTGACGTACCAGCAGCTTGAGCTTCTTGTTGCAGGGCCCGGAGAGCTGCAGGGGCCAGATCCGGTAGGACTTGCCAACCGGCACGGCGAGGACGGCCTCCTCGCTGGAGGTGCACGCCGCGGTCCACGCGTCCAGGAGAGCCTGCGTGTCGTTAGCAATGCCGTCGCCGACGCCGCCGAAGTCGTCGAGCGTCAGGAGGACGCGGGCCTCGGCGACACCGCCGCCGCCAAGGCACAGGAGAAGCAGCAGCGTCACCACCGCCACAGCCGCGAACGCGAGCGGCAAGCGCTCGGCCGCCATCGAATTAACGGGCCGGCCTCGATCGATCAGGCGTCGGGGAGGTCAGAGGTTGATGAGAGGAGAGGAGAGGACGGGAGAATGAAGCGCCGGCGGCGTTGGTGGCGGTGCACTGTGGCAGTGGTAGCAGGCAGGAGGACACCCAGCAGGCAGCATTCATGTGCGGCCTTTGTACTGCCGGCCTTTTCGCGGAGGAGGAAGCTGGTGAATGATGCGCGACGAAAATGAGATTTCTGCATGTGGAAAAGAGGGGAAACAGCTAGGAATCTACGGATCGGGCAAAGGCGGCCGAAATTGGCGACGGAAACATCTCTGGTAGGGCAGGCCAGTGTGGCATCCACCTGGTAAAACGGGATGATCACGGCGGCAGCTGAATCTGACTAGACTAGATTACTCTTTGCTGGGACTTGGAAAAGGGGCTGTTCATTGGCCGTTGCCGGTTACTAGATGGTTGTAACAGACATGCCATGAAGTCTGGAAGAGTTTCTTCCAATAAATGGGAAGGAATTCGGGGGGTGCTCAGAGCTATGGTTTCTCAAGGACAAATTAATTTGAGTATCAATGTATCATAGATTTGTACAGGCAAAACGTTAATGGTCTTCCCTCATTTGCAGCAGAGTAAAATGCTGTTGTTTCTTCACCATAGGACCGGAAATGTTATCAATTTCTGGTTTCAGGTGCGATCAATTAATGATGGCTACCACATAGCTTGTCAAATCACGCCACATATTTTTTTTTACCTATAATATGTGACGGCGGCCGTTTGGTTAATAAGTTCCCGTATTTACGGCGTGCCACTGTTCCACCGGAGCGTCCTAGTTCACTTTCTACGCCGCAGGTTGCCAAAAGCCTGACCAGGAAATCATATGCCGTAGTTTTGGCGCCAGCCCTGCTCGAGATTGCGACCTCGACATGTTTGTTGAGGTTGAAGTAAAAGGGGTTAGACAACAAATGACAAACACTTTACTGATAGGTTTGAGAATTATAGGGAAAAAATGTTTCCACCTATTCGAAATTATAAGACATTCTGTCCTCTGTTGTTACAATACGAACGTGAGACGCATAAGGACTAGAAAAGGATTTTAATGTATCTAGTTACACTGAAAAGTATTTTTTAAAAAAAGTTACTGCGAGCACGTACTAGAACTTGCGCATGCATCCACCTGTGGCAATCCCAATACGTAATATCTTTTCTTTTGTTCTGCCCTTTTAAACCTTCCAAGTACTGTAAAGTCTGTAATTCCACACCTTTTTTTGACCTTTGGCAAGCATTGCTACGATGATATATGCTTGCCTCTTTTTTTTTTTTCGGGATATAGCCCGTTTTTCATTAAGCTTGAGGAGGGGAATGGTCAATAGGCCCTACACATAGTTGATACAACAGTTTTGCAAGTAATCCAAAGATTACCAACGCAACCCTAAAACACAAAGCAAGAAAAACGAGGGCGAGGGACCCTCCGCCAACACCTCGCAAGCTAGGCCTAAAATAAAAGATGACGCAACACCTGGTAGCCGTGAGAGTGGATGGAGCCAAAGACAAAACAAAGAATAGCCGCAAAGCATCCGCTAGAAATCCCGACGCAAAGCATCCGCCAACGAACAAGGGCATGCAAAGCATCCGCCAACAAACCAATATCCAACACTCCCCGGTAGCTCGGCCGCCCGAGAGGAGGCCGACGACACGAACTTGGTGGCAAAGCATCCACCGAACTTAGAAGAGCACCTCGGCAAAGAAAGCATCCGCCGGAACGACCGCGACGATGGTTGAACATCCACTAGCTAGACAAACCTACTGGAGTCGGAACGTGAAGCACATAAAGGCGCAAAGAAGAGAGCGAGGCGACCAAAGGAGACCACGTTGGAGGGGGCAGCGCCATAGAGAAACTTCACACCGGCGCCGATGACGAGGACATGAAACCCTCAAGACGACGCCTTTCAAGAAGGGTGAGACGCCAAAAGACGCCACCGCCGCCCCGCCCGACCGACTGTGCCGCCGGGCCCCGAGCTCCATGCACGAAGTCACCAAGGGACTAACGAAACGCCGCCAACCACGCCACCATATGCCGGCCGACGCGACCCCCAGTCCGGCCGCTCCACACCACCGCCGGGTGCAAGACGACGTGAGCAACTGGCACGCCGCCCAAATCGCCACTCACCCCACCGCAGAAGCCCGCCAATCGCGCCAAGCCCTTTCAAGACGATGAAGGATGAGGCCACGCCGCCGCAAGCACGCCCGGCTCAAGTCCAGCCGACGCAAGCAGGGTGCGGAGAGGCCGCCATCGCCGACCGGCCACGCAGGTCGAATCCGCACGGCCCACGCCACCCGGGACGGCCGGGCGTTGCTCGCGTGGCCGCCGCTGCGGGCGCCGGCGACGGTGCAGAGGGCGGGGGGTGGGAGCCGCGCCCGGCCAAGATCCGTGTGCCACGGGGCCGGATCCGGCCGGGCCGGCGCCCCCCGCCGCCGCTTTGCTCCCGGAGAGGAGTCGGTGGAGGGGGGGATCGAGGAGGCGCGGGGAGGTGGGATGCGGTGTGGAGGACGCGGCGGGATCCGACCTTATGGGGAGGTCGCCGCCGGGCCGCCGAAAGCAAGGGGCAACGGTGGCCGGGGAGAGCAGGGGAGGGCTCCGGCGGCGCTGGAGGTGGAAGCCCCAGTCGCCTGCGAGCCGGCGCTCGGGGAAGGGGAAGGAGTGTTCAAAAGGTGATGTGTACTCCTATGTATATATGCTTGCCTTTTTGCTATCCAAATCATGTACCTCGCACTTTTCCGTCTATGGATAAGAAAAAAAGTGGTCATTGGTCACATCATCGATAAGGTTAAAGATAAATAAACAGCATGTGTTTTTCGGTTTTATGACTTTTTTTTTTTTCTTTGAATATTATAAGTCAGATTGTATCCGTATAAACTGACAGAGACCTGACCAGTGTGAACTCAAAATAAATAAACTGAGCCATGGCTTTTACCAAATCATTTGCGTTTTGGTACCAACTTTCATGTATGAATCGTTTAAAAAATCATGTACGAAATGACGATGTCAAATCTAATCTACGGAGTATATAAATTAAAACGAGAAACACGAAACTTTCAGGGGTATTCCAGCGATTTTATTGTGGGTACGGTATGTACGGTCTTTCATTATGCCCGTGGATAATTAGCTTCCCCAGCAGCCACCAACTATTACAGTACGCTGGATTTTTTTTCCGCCCTCAGTACTCCTACTGAATTAGAATTATTGATGCAGGAACAGGGTCTCTTTAGCAAAAGGAGCTTGGCTCCGGCTCCTCCCGTGACGCCATTGTAGCGCTACTTGTAGCTAGGGAGCCGGTTTTCTCTCTCCCTCCCTCCCTCTCACCGACAGCGGGCCATGTTGCTAGGAGCCGGAAAAGGTCGATTTTGGGGGCTCCTCCGGCTCCGGTCCCCGCACGCTATAGTGCCGCTACATTGAGGAGCCGGAGCCGGCGGAGCCCCGCCAAACAGGCCTCGAATTTCTTTGTGCCTTTTGGAAGCGGCGCAAAATGAGGCTTTCTTTTACAGGACAAAATTCAGTGCAGACTTGCTCTATTTTAAATTACAAAAGTCCGCTTCAAATTATATCTGTTTCAAAAAACATAGACTATAATAGCTTTTTTTTTTTTTTTTTTGAGATTATTACAAGACAACGCAGACGCCAACACGCACGCACACTCACCCCCTATGAACACACGTGACGCAAAACCCTACCCCTATGAGCACCTTCGAAGGACCGGAGCCGGCAAATCTTAAAGTTCCGGTTACCACTGGCGCCGCTATCGACGGGACGTCGCCTACCACTTAATGCACAATGTTTTAAAATCCTCGAAATAAATCCAGATAAAAGTGTCGCACCTTAGATTTGAACCCCAGGGTGGAGCCCCCAACCAATGGCCTTTGCCATTACACCGTTGTGTTTAGATCCATGGAGTTTGAAAAAATTATTAGATCGGACTTTGTAACACTTTTCGTTTGTTGTGATAATTGTTATCCACCCATGACCTAACTAAGCTTAAAAGATTAAATGCTCGTGGTGTACATAAAAACTATGTTATTAGTTTTTTTATTTATCTATATTTAGTGCTTTGCATGCATGAGGTAAAAAGATTTGATGTGATAGGTGAATAGTGAATTTTGGAGAAAATTGGGGAACCAAACACAGCAGTTTCTAACAACCAGTCTGCATTATGTACAGAAACGAAATCATATCCGCATCGCAGATCCGCACTGGAAGTCTGAAATTTCCAGCTGTCAGCTGATGAATCGTGGTTTGAACTACTCCTAAAATGATTCCTTTTTCTACTTTTTTTCCACTTGGTTGGAAATGGAAAGTTTGAATATGCTGCTATGTCTGAACTCGACCTCGATCGCTGAAGATATGGAAGGAACGCTGAATGAACCTTGAGCTGAAGTCCATTTTTTCAACTCGTCAAAAGAAAGCAGGCCGGCCACCATGATCTATCGTCAATGGCGTGCGGCGCCAGAAGAGTGTACGTGGAAGGCGACGAAACGAAACGATTCCATGCGTAAACGAAGAAACGGAAGAAGCGTGAAGTGATTCCAAGTTGCCAAATTGGAGAAGCAGCCAAACAAGCTTATCTCAAAAGTTGCATGTCATCTTCTCCCTCATATGTGCACAAGTAACTAACTAAAGCCATTCAACTTCTGAACAGGTAGCAGCAGACTTTTCCGAACTCCAGCAGGGATCGAAATCGAACTGCTTTGCGTGAAGATTTGTGCTCTAAACCTTGTGTTTGTTCATGGAAGGAAGAACAGAAACCACACAGCGCAGTTGTAGTCTACACAATCATCGCCTATTCATCGATCTCAAATGTAATTTTGTCTGCTACCAGCCTACCAGTAGTATATATAAATTGCATCCAGGACATGAGATACATAGATACATGATCAGAAAGAGGAATGGATGAGAGAAAAACTAAGAGACGAAAGCTACCAAATTCGAAGCGTGTCCCGATCGCCGATTACGTACGCACAAGATGTCAAGATCAGTGGCGTCTCCCCTTGGCTTTGGCGCCGCCGCCGACCCTGCCCTTGCCCTTGCCGTTACCGCCACCACCGAAGAGCCTGCAGAAGCCGCAGACGGCGACGCGCGGCGACGGCGGGTCGATCGCGGGCGGCACGCGTCCCGTGGCCCTGTACCCGGCGTGCGCGTGCCCAGCCGAGCGGCTGCGCTCAACCCCGCACCACCGCCGCCGTTGTTGTCCTCCGACGCCGGCTTGATCTCCCCGAGAAGTTCTTGTCTTCCCACACCAGACCCGACGAGCCTGACCGCCGGAACGTCTCGCTGGACCGCTGCAGCCCCGCCATGCACCGAAAAGAAAGCCTCCTGCGCGTCTGTGCGTGGGTGGATGGCGAGGGCGAGGTGAGAGCGCGCCGGTGTGCAGCGGTGGTGGAGGTAGATGATTGATGATATACGGCGGCACGATAGGGCAGTATTGTACAACTGTAGACGCCGTCGTCGCCGGGGGCGGTTGCGAATGCGATCAGAAATGTTTTTATGGAGGGCACGAAGGGGCTGAAAGGGACGTGGGCGTTTGACCCACACGAATGAATGAGCTGCAAAAGAAAAGCCCGGCTGTCCTGATGAGCCTGACGGTCTTGTTGTGTTTCACCAACCGTGCAAGCAAGGTAGCAGCCGGGAGGGGCCGGGCCGACGAGGGAGTGGGCGAGTGGCGGCAACGGTAGGCGTACCCGGCCGGGGCTGCTGGTCCAAGAAGGTGGACCAGCACCAACCCCATGGAAGGGAGAAGGGACAGGTCAAGGTATGGATATCATATCCTTCAGTTTTGGTCACGGTCAACCGGAGCATATGTTGTTTACTCCGGTCCAGTTACCCAGTACTCTCCTGTCCCAAAATAAACGGCGTTTTGGGTTTTCGTCTTGCCACAAGTTTGACTCGATTTGTTGTAGAAAATAAATTAGAAGATTTAAATCTCCAAATAAATTTGTTAAAAACTAGATCAAAAAGATCTTTCCAATGATACTAATTATGTAATATAAATATTAATTCTATTTTAATATATAATTACCGGTAGATGTTTAAACTAAAAAGCGCCATTTATTTTGGGACGGAGGAGTATAAGCCTACAATACAATAGCTGCTGGTACTTGACAACAAACTAGCCAGAGTCCGAGTCCACTAGTGGGATTTGGGCAAATCAAAATCACGCATGTTGCCCTTGCATACGAAGGCGACGAAATCAATACGGGTGCCGTGAATCGTGATGGAACGGCCCTGTTTGGTTTAGGAATTTTTTGTTCTTTGGGACTACAAATAGTCATTTTAGTATCAAGAAAGCCAAATAGGAGGAGACTTTTTGGGACTAAAAATAGTATTTGAGACTAAAATGCAGAAGACGCAGAGAGTCTTTTTGGGACTTTTTTCGTTCTCGCCCGTCCGCACTTGTCCGTCTCGTCTCCCCGCCCGCCGCGGTCCGCGGCCGAGCGAGGCCCCCCCCCCCCCACGCCGTGGACCGTCCGATGCGGGCGTGCGCAGCGACAAAAGAAGATGAGGTGAGGCGGGCAGGTCGCCTAGGGATGGAAGCGGCCAGACGACGCCCAGACCAAGAGAGAGAGGCAGCGAGCGGGGCGTCTGTGGTAGAGAAGGTCGGCAGGAATCAAGCGAGGCGGCGGCGATTTGCCGGGGATTCGTCTGAGATTTGCCGGTGATTCGTCGGAATTCGTCTGAGATGGACAGCGGCGGCGCGGCGAGCGCCTGTTGCTCAACGGCGGAGATGGTGGCGGCGCCGAACAGGGACAACAGCGAGGACACCTCCGACGAGAGCCTCACCGACGGCGACGACTCCTCCGGCAGCCGCCCTCCCATCTCTCCGAGCCGCACGGAACCTATGCGGCCTCGCGAGTTCGCTATCGCCTGGAGCTCGAATCCGATGCTACCTCGCGACTGCGCTCAAGAAAACCAGCCCGACGAGGTCTCTCCACTCTGGACTGCGCTCACGCTGTCTCCCTCTCACACGGTCGGACGGAGCAGTGTGCGGGGCCGGGGACAGATGGAGGCGGCCAGGAGAGGGCCGGCGTTGGCACGGCCCTTCGACGCGGCGGGCGGCGCGGTGCACGTCCTCATGCTGGGCTCCTACGCCGACCACTCCGTCGGCAGCGTCCAGCACCGGTGGCTCCAGCGCGACCTGGCCGCCGTCGACCGGCGCCGGACGGCGTTCGTGGTCGCGCTGGTGCACGCGGCGTGGTACAGCAGCAATGTTGCGCACCGTGGGGACGGCGACGCCATGCGTGATGCCATGGAGCCCTCCTGATGATGCGCGGCGTGGACGCCGTGTTCGCGGGGCATGTCTACGCGTACGAGCGGTTCCGGCGCGTGCGCGCCGGGAAGGAGGACCCGTGTGGGCCTGTGTATGTCACCGTCGGCGACGGTGGTAACCGGGAGGGCCTGGCCGGGAAGTACGTCGACCCGCAGCCAGCCAGCGATCTCGGCGTTCCGGGAGGCCAGCTTCGGGCACGGACGGCTTCAGGTGGTGAACGCCACGCATGCGCTTTGGTCGTGGCACCGGAATGACAACAATGACGCGGTGGTCGACCGGAATTTCAAACCTCAACTTAACTTTTTAGTCCGTAACCAAACAGCTAGGACTAAATTTTTTTTAGTCCCAACTAAAAAAGTCCTAGAACTAAGGTCCTGTTTTGTTCTTAGGGACTAAAAGCTTTTTAGTCACAGGGGTAATAAAAAAAGTTTAACTTTTTAGACTACTTAGAGAAAAGTCTTAGAAAAGTCCTCCCGTTTGGTTTAGTAGGAACTTAAAAAAACTTTAGTACCGAGACTAAACAATCCCTAAACCAAAATAAGGGACCTAAAAAATCCAAACAGGACCTAAAAATCCAAACAGGGCCTAGAAATGCCTAGCCTACGGTGTTGGGCCTCACAACACCTTGGTCTCAGGTGGCAGTGGAGTCCCTAAGATGACAACT
>JADLZK010005185.1:0-61425 GCA_015847255.1 Hyparrhenia diplandra | reverse complement strand
CATTCATCCATTGACTTCCACCGACCTTCATGCAACCCACGGTCTCCCTATGACCTGGCTCCCGCACCCCACCGGAGACGAGGATGATAACGGTGGCTTCGATGAGATAGGTCATGGAGGGATATGTATTTGAGACATCGCTCTTCCTCTGTATTTGGATCGAGCCCTCCCTCCTCGCCTGGACACCGCCCCCAACCGCCTCTTCCTATTCCTCCTCATCCTGCTCCCTCGATTTGGATCTCGAGGGGCCTTAATAATGGCTTCGGTTTTGTTGGTGTTTCTTAGCGAAAGCGGCAAAGTCCATAAGCGCCTGCGGGAAATACCGTTGTAGCACTTCACCCGGTGATAAACAGGGTATCGTATAGTCGCAAGGACGGTTAGTGTAGAGGGCTTTTCGGCTGTGTCTACCCAAGGCAAGGTTAGGTTCTATGAGTAATGAGGTATCTCTATGGGCTTAGATTTCGGAGGGATTTCTCGCATTGTTATCTCCTTACTTTGGGCACGGCCCTCGCCCAAACGAGGCGGTCCGGCAATTAGCTCTACGTCACACCCGAGCGAGGAGGGATTACAAGGGACGGACAAGGTACGTCACGACCACCGCCCTACCCTCACGACCGTGGGGTGCTTCGCAAAAGGTAGGTGAACGCTAGTCCAAACACCACGTTTGCACTATTGGTCCACAGCCCTTGATGTTGGCCAAGGTTCCCCGGTCAAAGAGTTCCTTCACCAAGGACTAACGCTCTTCGAGACAATCTACCGATCCCGCAAGATTATAACAACTTAAGATAATATGCTTGAAAAGACAATAAGCGAAAGATAATCACAAGCTTGCTCACCAAAATGTAAGAAGCTCGTAGAGGTACAAGCATCGTGGTGCCGACAAGTCCGGCACTCCAACCTCCTAGGAACCGCGGAACACCGAGAGCACTCCGACAACTCCGAGTAGAAGGAGCAAAGTTTCCTTCTAGCTTTTCCCTTTCTCACTCTCTAGAATTGGAAGATGAGAAGAAGACTAATCTACTCTCTTGCTCAAGTGTGCTGAATTCTCCTTGAAGTGATGCTTGAGGGAGAGGTAGAGGGTCTCCTTTTATAGCTTGAGTAGAGGGGTGTCTTTGGAAAATGTCCTCCACCCTCATTATGGCCAAACCGACCGGGAATAGGCGGTTTGGAGGTTCACTGAACCTGGTCCACGGCGCCACCGACGTTCCTTGGAGTAATGGAACCGCCACGCGAAGACTCAGGCCCACCTGTCAAAAGACGGGTGCGGGCGCACCCCAGGGTGTGGGCGCACCCGGTCGGCCCCAACTCGGCCCAGCTTCGACGTGTCGTCCTTTTTCGTTATCTTGGGCCTGGTGTCGGTGTGGAAAACCTGAGTTTGTGGCCCGGCCGAGGTAAGTTGGGTTGGTCTTGCCATTTGTCACCTTTGGGCTTTTTCTATTTATTGATTTATTATTCTTTTTCTTTGTATTTTGGCCCAAAGTGCACATCTCTTGTCTTGTACCTGCAAGAACCAAATATACACCAAAACTATGGAATTTGTTAATTTATAAATCCTATCTCTAGGTGGTTTTGGTGTATGTTGACGGTGTTTGATATGTAATTGGTTACCGTCAACACGGTTCCAGCGAGCTCTGTTGGAGTAGGCTTGTTTATGTTGTTGTAGTAGTGTTGTTTTGTTGTTGCATAAGTAATTATTTTCTTTGTTGCATTAGTTTTTTTTCCTGATGTTGTAGTTGTTGATCTGTGTGGTTGTAATAATACATGACAAAATGTTTCAACTCCTTCAAACCTATCGTTGCAACAGTTTGTTCGGTGTTGTTGCAATAATGTTTTCATGGTGTTTCAACTACTTCAACCAATTGTTGGAAATAGTTTACCGAGGTGAGGGAGGGGCCCAAATCTAGGTATATACAATAATAAGTATAATGCTTGTGCTATCTTGGGATGCTCATAATTGTAACCATTTTTTTTTTGCATATTTAACTATTACCCAACCAAGCCAAATAACCCATCTAACCACTGATGATTCTTACAGAAGCATTAGAACATCAAGACTTTCACACTCAACAATGCAAAGCCATATACCTACAATCTAAATTTCTCCAAAAATAATGCTCCTTGGAACCACTATAGGAACCGACCTTTTTCTCTTCATAGGTGCCCTTAGCATAGTTAGAAGAACCTGAAAGTTTGGAAATCAAACATCAAATAAGATGCAGGGCAGGACTCTGATGATAAAAAAAAAAAAGTATGAAGCAGGCAACCAACAACATATATTCACATTATTTTTAAAGTAATACAACCAACAATATACATTCACATGAGTCATGATTAAATGGTTTGAGTGTACACACTAGTAATCACCAATTTAGCACATCTCTATAAACTATACTAGAGGGATTCCTTCTTGTATTTGCCCCTTGTAGAAAGGGGGTATTATTAAAGGATTGAATTGTAATCACTAAGAAAATTTGATCACAATTTTCTATTGAAGAGAATTACTTTATGCAGGTTAGAAACATAGTTATTAATGAAAAACTTAAATGTATGAAATAGAGTATATACTTATTGGCATAAAGATTGTTTAATCTTATGTTTAAACTCTAAGCTAAACCAATATCGAATATAAATATTTAGATATGTTGGATGGGTGACAACTTCTGGTAATTTAATAGAATATATTAATAATTTGTTTGAGGAAATCCTTGGTAGATGATTTAGTCCCTTTAACTTTGTCCTTCGCCGTCATATCGTCGCGTTGCCGTGGCGAGTATGAAGGAGAAATCTATGAGTTAGAATATTACTATCACCCTCCTATTCTTTTTCCCCTTTTTTCATTCTTTTTTTACTTTCCTGTATATCAACTACCATCGATTGGGGCCTACGTACAATTTTATCAAAATATATCCATATGTGATATTGTTTTGAAGGATTTATTAAAAGAAATTCAATGGTGTAATTGAAATTTAATTTGCCTTTTTAGTTTGTGAGTTATAACATTTTTAGTTAGTTCAAATAGTGGGGCCTACCACTTGATGCCATGGTCTTAGTGGGGCTGCTGAGGTGGCATGCTTGCATGTCGAGAGAACTTCCTAGTGGGGGTTCTCTACATAGGTGTAGTAGATTCTTTGTGATCTTCCCTATAGGATCCAAATCCTCTTTTGGTTTTGCCAAAATTCTTATTTTGATCTTGACTTCCCCCCTGATAAACCAATATAAAGTTGTCCATGCAAGAATATGGGTTCTGTAAGGTATATCCCAACATCAGGGATGGTCTGTCCCTACAATTTATTTATAGTCATAGCAAAACTTAACCTCACTGGGAATTGTTTTCTCTTGAATTTGAAAGGAAGAGAATATCATCCGAGGGTGACAACGGTAGCCTTGGTACGAAAACTCTCTTCCCCACATGCTGCCCACCAACAATTTCAGCATCAATTACATTGTCTTGCAATGCTCCGACCATGAGCCTTATGCCATTGCACAAGCCATTGTTCAGATCAAGATTGTGGATTAGAATCACAAAACATTTGATTTTTAGCTTTAGCTCATGTGGGGGGTAGGCCATTTGGAGTAGAATCTCAAAATGATGTAGACATGCAATTTTTTTGGTCAGATGTACTAATGTTCGCTTGATTATATAAAGAGCCCGACTAATACAATTAAAAACTTGTACTAGGTGCAGTTAAAGCACATGAAGCGCTATTGTTTTGGGATTCAACCTTTCTCCTTTCTTGGTACTAACGTTGGTACTCATGTTGTCTTCAGATACTGCTGACATGCGACAGGGTTGCCTTGAAACCTCACCATGCTCATTGTGATGGTCGTATATATTGAATGTGTCGTGGTACGGGTTCCCATGTCCTCCTTGTTCTAGTCGTGACAGCCTCCTGTGGGCCCCTCAGGGAACCCTTCCGAGATCATCGGACTTGGGAGATCAATCTTCTAGAACAGGTGGTGAGGAAAGCGTAGAGATCGTGGCTGGTTTCTTCTATGATTGAGTGTTTTATCTTTTCTTTTTCCTAGTGACAACAGGTTTCAAAGGTGGTTCTTTTCCTTCTGTCATGCACGTGTAGAAGGGGTGGAGGGCTCAGAGAGGTGAGGGTGTAAGACATTTTGGTCAAACTTCCTCTCATCCCTTGGATGTAGCATTTATGTGTCGTGAGCCCTTGATTTGAATGGAGGAAGATACATGTATGCAATTTATTGGGTGCACGAAGGTTGGACCTCTCAATGGGGGGCGTTTCTTCTAGTGTTGTGTTCATCTACACGCACCATCGCACTGTCCCATTAGTGTATTGCTTCAGCTTGTGGATCCCATGTTGTAGGCATGTAGGAGGGTAGCTCGAGGACGAAGACACAGGAACTGATGGTGGCGCACCATTCACAAATGATTCGGTGAGGGAGATCTCCCCCTGACTCAGCATAACGCCCGGGCCTGTGCCTGTTCCCTAGCAGGATCTGTCTGTGGTGCGTGAGACACCATAGAGCCCGCGCTAGTGGACTCTAACGTGGTAGAGGATCCGACCCGGTCACGCCATGATGTTGTCCGTGCGTAGGCAAATCTGATGCACTCACCCGCCGTGTTCAGAAGTCAACAGCATAGGGCACACATGAAATGCCCACGACGTGCACCGTTTTTTGTCATCCATTTCAATCAGAGTTGAACCTGCAGACACACCATCTCCACAACTAGGAGTTACGTTAGTAGAGGCAGCAGATGACAAAACTTGATCTTGCAAAATTGTGTCCCCAAATTCAGAGGTTGGATTTTGAGGAATATCGGTTAGAAGTGCAAAGAGTGGAGGCGAGCTCTAGCATTAGGATTGAGTTTGGCAAAAAGAAAAATATGCTCCTCGAAAACAACATCTCTTGAAACATAGGCTCGGCCCTCCTTTGGATCAAGACATTGCACCCTTTGTGATCATTGCTATACGCCAAAAATACACATTGCTTGGAGTGGAACTCTAATTTGTGGTTATTAATTATAGGGGCATAAATTTGTCCAAATGCACTGTCGGATTTGGATTTGGGTAAACCGACAGTGTTGTTTCTGCTCACACTGCCGGTTGGAGTTGGAACTGAAAGCGTTGGTTGTGTCCACACCGCCAGTTAATTTAGAAACAAATAGTGTTCTAGACAGTCACACTACCCATTTTTTTGATGTCCGACAGTGATGGCTACAACAACACTACCGGTTTATGATAGCCGATAGCGTTCAGAAATTAGAGTGACATGTTACAGCAACGTAGAATGTCAGGTTTATCAACAAAACATTATAATCACATGTTCAAGTCAGAGGGTCTTGGTCAGCAGCCAAGTAGTGTAACAGTTACATAGCTCACATGTTCAGATCTCCCACAAAATAAACAAGAAATTACAGTAGTCTAGTGATATCGTCTGGCCCCATACTAAACTACAAACTCCATAGCCTTCGCAATGGAAAATTGTTCTACTTTTGACACTACCTCTTCTTTGATGAACTTGGCCAGCCCCTCTTGTAGTGCGGCGATCTCTAAATCTAGGATCTGGTTGTGTCCTCTTACACTGTCATTCAAAAATATGAATAGTAGATCAGTTTATTGAATTATAAATAGATACAAATGAATTTGGGAGTATACACACAGATTTCTTGTGTTCTAGTGATTTTCCGTCGAGGTATCTAAGCATCGCGCAGATTACATAGTAACCACACTGATTGTTCCCCATTGGCTGATTTAGGTGCTCCAACTCCATTGACTGAACCGTGAATTGGAGAAATGCAACCTTGAGTTTTTTTTTTTGCTTCGGACACTGAGCCACATTGAAAAGTGTGAAAAGGCAAAAAAATTAGAATGCGTTATATTCAGACTAGTGGTTAATAGACCTAACAAAAGGGCATATATATATATAGAGAAAGTGGAGCATATATGTTCACAATGTAAAGCAAGCATCACCAATGCATAAGTTCAAGTGCTAGGTGTGAAAGGATAGTAACAAAGACAACAAAATTATGTAAGTTTAGCAATTAAATGGCAGCAAGCAAAGTAGTAGTTGTAGAATTCAATTGTACCCGTCTCACAAGCATATAATATATACCATGGGTTAGAAAATAGTGAGCATGTCAAAAAAATAGTGAGCAACTAACTTGCATCACACACGTGATGTCAAAATAATATGTTATTAGGGTCACTTACAAGTTCAGCACATGTGCTAGTGGATCTAGATGAGAAAAAGATTTTTTTCTTTGAGTCCCACACCTCGATTTTGTTTTGGTTTAGATTGACAACAAGGAAGATGAAATGGTTGCTACAATCACAAATTTCTAATTATCGAATAATCTAAATGAACAAGATGCGTAAATATAAACTAAAAGTGGAGAACACATACTCACAGTTGTAGGGTAGTAAGATTTTTTGTTTTATTGTGCATCACGAATTCATCAATAACAACCGTCAACCGATCCCCTTGTAGAACATAGTATTGACAGTCCTCCAGTCATGTCCATTGGCAGGATGCCTCATCTTTGTGTCTTTTAGACGTTCTTCGCCATGCCAGCACAACGGCTTGGCTGACTTTGCATATGCAAACATCCTATGCACCTGGGGAGCTATACAGAAATACCAAATGACCTTAGCAGGACCTCATCTGCTCTTTGTATACCCTCATTTGATGGTCCGTCCTTGTAGTGTGGCGCTTTACACTTGGTGCATGCATCCAAATTTTTATATTCTTCTCCACAGTACAATATACAATCATTGGAACACGTGTGGATTTTTTCAACCTCGAGGCCGATGGGGCAGATCATTTGCTTGGCCAGTCATGTCTTCTCTAGCAACTGATTGTCTTCTGGGAGAAATTTCCTTATTATACCTAACAGCTGATCGAAGTCTTTATCGCTCACCCCGTTTTGAGGATTTGTAGTCTAACAACATGATGTTGGCCTCCAGTTTTCTCATTAGTCAATTCTTAAACAATGGAATTTTTCCATCTTGTCTCATTTTCTCTAGCTTTTTCACCCGTTTGGCACTAAGAAATCTGCTCTCTACATTACGTAGCAACATAGAAAGGCCATCCTCTTCCTTGTTGTCATCAACAAGAGTATTCCTAAGCAAGCCACTCATCTCGTGCATGGCTACGTTGTTACCATCAACCTCATGCACGGCATGAATGGCCTAATCATCATTGTTCTCCTGCGAAACATTCACACCAACCTCACCATGCACTATCCATATTGTATAGTTTGGCATGAACTCCCTAGTAATCAAGTACAAGTGGTTTGGGATATACTTAGGTTGAACCCATTTCCATTGATTCCTTCAATCTTTCCATAGGCAGAATACCAGGTTCCCATCCCCAGCATTAGCTTTGGCATTAGATAGAAAGCTGCTCACTCCGTGCATGAACCGCCGGTTAGATAGGGACAAAGACATCCACTGTCGATTCATCTTTACACATAAGTGAAATTAAAGAATTGATCCATTCAGCTCGAAACAATGTGGTTAGTAGGTGACACATGAACTATTTTGATTGTCAAAATTGTAAAATCTCGACTCTCATCCTAACAAGAACTAATTATAACATCACTAGAACAGAGCGTAATTACGCAACCAACCTTTTGGATGATGGATTCTCCACAAATTGCTTGGAAGCTTTGCAAAAATTAAGTTCAATTGGAGCGCGCTCATGGCTCTAGAATTTAGAAAGCACAAGAACAAGAATCAAGCAATGTAGCCATCAAAACAAATGTAATTAGGGAACAAAATCAAAGGAGCAGATTCTTGTTGCTATCATTCAACCAAAAACATCAAGCCATTCTTCAAATACAAGTGATTGCTTCACGGGTTGGGAAGGCCGCCACAATGGAGGGGAGGGCCCAAACGCGCACCTCTATTCTCGGGGTAGTACATAGTAGGAAGGAGAGAACACTCCTATCGCCTTTTTGAGTTGGTAGCTTATCACCGCCGGCAGTTTTGTAAACCGAGAGTGAACCGACACATCACTACCACATCAATCATATATAGTTTTCTGTGATAAGTACCGACAATGAATGCAAAGAGATCGTTGTCGATCTTATTTACACCCGACAGTGATATGTGTCCATCGGATCACTGTTGGGGCATAATAAGAATCCGTAGTGAGGTAAATCTTTGCTGCTGGTTTTGGCTGAGTCCATGGATTTTATGATTTTCCCGCACCTGAAATGGTCATCACTGCCGGTGGACTAGATTCCGGTAGTGATCACGACGGCAGTGATGTGTGAATCTGTAGTAGTGATGTGGCGAAAAATTTAATGGCATGGAGGAATGTGCAAGGAGAGTAAGTCCCATTTCAATGATGTGGCACTGCTTTCGCTCTACATCACTGCTTTGTTGAAGAGCATGAGGACATGAAACACAATGTTCAATGCCTATGCGGTGGAAAAAGAGAGTCTAGGTCTTGATATTATCCTCATCGGTTTGGATAGCTCGAACCCAACAGTTAAATTGTCGTTTGACAAGGTTATGGAAATCACAAAAACATTGAAAGACTTTGGGTTTTTGGCACAACAAATAGAGCCAGACAAATTTGCTGTGATCATCAATGAAACTGACATAATATTGGTGATGGCCAGAGGAAGTTGGAGAAGGCCCCCATACATCAGAAAAAACAAGGTCCATAGGACTGGATGATAAGCTAGTGGACTTAGGGTAAGGCAATTGATGACTTTTGCCTTGTTTATACGCCTCACATAACCTATTTTATTTTCCTCATGAATAACAGGAATTTTGTGGCTACTCAAAATTTGTTGTACTACAACTGTGGATGGATGATGTCATAGCCGATGATGCCATAGGGAAGCAGTAGGTTTTCCAACTATTTATATGAAGATAACAACAAGGGGTACAACCCCTCCTTCACATCGGCCTTTGTGCATTGTGTTCCTCGTCACCTAATCCTTGATAAGAAAATGATTTGGGTGTAATTCAATGTAAACATTGTTATCTTTGTAAGATGGTTTTCGGAACAAATACTGTTATTTGCTTGAAGAGTATGAAGAATATCATTAAGATGGAGAGTTTTATTTGGGGAATGCAATTTGCTATAACCAATATTTGTGATCTTTGTACCTGTCACATTCACTGTGTGGACTTGTTCTCCTCCATGATACTTGTCATGTGTGGCCAGCTTCTCAAGATCACCGTTGATGTGATCTGTTGCCCTAGATTCGACATACAAATTTGTGTTGACTCCATATGAACTTGTTGTAGAAGAAGCACTCTTCAGATGAGGGACATAGAAGCCGTCGAAGCAGTTGTAGTAGCAATTAGCAGGGAGCCCTTCTTTCTTGCAAATTTGGCAGACCACACCTGCCTGAAATCTTAATTTGCCACGGCCTCCTCCATTGCCGTTGTTGTTGTAGCCGTCTCCGCGGACAAAGTTGCCACGACCTCCACGGTTTCAATTATTGCGCCCACGCCGCCGCCACACCCTCCTTTAGACACCATGTTCACATTGGGTTGTTGATCTTCATTGCGCAATTCGAAGCTAATGAGCCGGATGCTACAACCAGCATCAAGTCTGGTCAGAATATACCACACCAATTCGTCATCTTCAATTTTCTTCCTAGATGACTTGATCTCATCGGCTAGCCATCTTCACGACATATTGGCTGATGGAGGTAGGAACTTTTTTTTGCTATTGTTAGCGCCATGCAGGTGCCTATGACGTGAGCTCTTGATTGAGATTCAAAAATGCCCTCTATGGTAGCCCAAGCCTCCACCGCCTTTGTCACTTTGGATCTCCTTGGATAGTGAGGACAGCAGGTAGCTCAGATACCTGGCAACCCAATCGTCATATTCAAGATTGACAACCGAGTCTTCTTCCTTCTCATCGTCTTTCTTGGGTGGGAGAAATTGGGTGGGTGGTTTGGTTGTTGATTGGATGAATTTGACAGCCTTACTTGGCTCCTACTCCCTCCGTCCCATGGAGTTCGTCATTTTTGACTTTTGAACTTCATGTTTGACCATCCGTCTTATTCAAAAAATTTATGTAAATTATAAAATAAATTAATCAATATTCAAGTATCTTCATTGATAAAATAAGTCGTAACAAAATAAATTATATTTGTTCAAAAATTTGAATAAGACAAAGCATCGAAGAAGATGGCACGGAATCTAGGGTGACAAACTTCGGTGGGGCCGGAGGGAGTATAGTGGAGGATAGGACCTAAGATTTCCAGGACTGATAATTATGGTATGTGGATAAGGCCTCATTCAGTTCAGCCTGAAATGGTCCGGAACGGCCTTGGATCCGGCCAGAACGAAGTGTCCCGTTATGAAATCTGGTCCGGCTTTGAAGCGCTGCTCGTTTCGGCCGGTCTAGATTAGAAACAGACACGGTTTGGCCTCCTTCCGACCGTTGTTGGCCCGGAAGAAATCCCCACCTCCGACCCTCAGACTTCAATCCTCTCACGTGTGAGCGACGCAACGAGGCATGCGGGTGCCGTGAGACGAGACGCAGCGGCTGGCGGTGCGAGAAGAAGGCGCGGCGACGCCGCGGGCATCACACCGACGGTGACGGCGACGGTGAGCTCCTTCCATCCATGTGTTAGCAACACTCGGCTGCGGATCGGAGACGGGGAAGGAGAGTTGCGTGGAGAAGGGGGAAAATGGGAGGAACGACGATGAAAATTGAATTTAAACAGAGTTCGTACAAGAGTTCATAGTCCTCTCTCTCTCAGTTCTCCTTCTTATACTCTACATGCTTCAGTACATGGTACCGCTGCTGTAGGTCCATCGTTGCTAATACCATGCTCCCCGCCGCCTTCTCTCCGGTAAAGTGTCCTCGTCTTCCTTGCCTTCTTCTCCCCCGACTCTAGGGTTCTAGGGTTGTTGACGCCGTACCTCTGCCGGCGCTTGCTGATTTGCTACGCCTGCATCCTGAGGCCGGATATCTTGGTGGCGACGTCGCGCCGGGGCCACCACGTCACGACCTCGTACGCGCTGTTGACGAGGAAGTAGCAGCAGATGATGACTCCCTCACGCGCCGTGGTTGTTGTTGTTGCTTTCTTGAGGATGCGTTGGTTAGTCTGTGCGATGGACTTGATTTTGCTGTGCCCTACTCTACCTATCAAATTCGCTTCTTGATACAGACTACCGCATTGTTTGTGTTCGGTCAAATGCATATTTGTGTGCCACTCCGGCGCAGGTGACAAGGAGATGGTAAGGGCCAATTCATTGCTACCACTAAGTCACCAATTCCCTCTCCGTACGGTAGTGCGTCAATTGTTTGTCGTCTTCATCCCCAAGCGTTTCTATTAGCTTCTGCTATGGATTCCAGTGCTTGATTGTGTGTTTAGTATTCCAATGACCTTTATCTTGCAGAATCGTCTTGCGTGCTCTGGGTTCTAGATGAAAGTTTAAGCTTGCAGCTCATGTTGTGTGCATTGGTTATCAGTTCTAGTACATAATCTTGCTTGCTTGTGGTGCCCACACGATCAGAATATGCATACATACATTGGTGCTTACTACAGATTATACAGATTTCATAGTCACTTGTACAATCTGAATAAAGCAAAACATGGTTATTATATTATGCTTGTGGTCACTTCTTATTTTCTCTATGAAGTTAAGTATTCACAGTGATAGTTACATCAGTTTTACTGTTTTTGATCCAAGGAATACTTTGTTATATAAATTTGCCTCTTGTTTTGGATCTTATGACGGACACATGGTCTTGTGTATGTATCCTACTGAATTATAACTGGATATTGTTTCCTAGCACACTAGCTACACTCTTGGTCAGTGGAAAGTCTCCATCCAGAATTGTGTGATCTAGAAACTGAACCTCCTTGAGTTGTTTGGTTTGTGTCACGAGTTCATATAGCCTGTCATCGTGTACTCCTGCGATAGTGATTCTGCAGGATGAGTTCATTATGCAAAAAACACTTTACTGATTCATTTTGATTAAACTGTACGTGTATGACAACACTAGTTATTAAGTGTTCGTGCAGGGCTGCTGGTTAGGGCACTATCCGTTTCATGCTTCTTTTATTCACTCATGGACTAAAATTGTTAAATTATACTCCAAGCAAGCAGTATTCTCCGGATTGTTCTGCATTTGGATGGTCACTTGCTGCTTATGTGGACTTTCATGTTGCATGATCTTACATTTACAAGTACCTATCTTAAATTATCCTGCTCCATATCATAACTCACAAGTATAAGAACCTTATGTCCTTAAGTCTTCTTATATATATTTTCCTTCAATTATTTTCTTATATATTTTTCCTTCCTTGGGTTAAACTGGTTCTGAACTATTGGATTGAAGCAGTACTGGTCATGCTAGCATTTCTTCATTTATGTCGTGGCTATTAGTGCTGATTTGTTGTGTGCATCTCAATAAAGCCATTCTGAGTGGATGATAGCCTGCTATTGTACATGTTTTCCCACTATTTCTTGTATGTTCAATATTATATTATGTGAGCATTTTTTTGGGTAATTAACTAATCTATCTCTTCATGTATCTACAATTTTTAGATTGTACCAGCAGCTCCTAGGATTGGTGAAGATGAGCTGCCTCCTTCTTAGGACCCTATTTTGACACCAAAAGGTACTTCATTAGTTTTCTCCCTCTTATTGCCTTGTTCTGCACAATATATTGCTTGTATATTGCTAGATCATGGCTCCCTTTTCTTTTAATTATCTACTTGGTGTTGAACTTTGTTTTGTTGGGTCCAATGTGGACTAGGTTTGTACAGATTGTAGAAAAGAATTACTGATATCAATCCTGAGAGCTTATTGGTTTGTAGCAGTTTAGTTCTTCTGGTTGGTAGTAGTAGTTTGATTTTTATGTATATTACTGGACTATTGCATTGGTCATAGTCTAATTCTGCTTGTATGGTGTAAATTGTGTCTTGGGAGCTTGCAAACTCAAAGGTCATCAGTCCTATACTAATATTTGTGTTTTTAACCCTCATCAGTCCTCATACTAATATTTGTATTTTTGAGGAATGGGGGTGCACAAGGATCTCACTTTCTAGTTCGAGGTCTTCAGTCTTCTGCATCTATCCTGGTAGCATTGTAGTAAGATAGCTTTTGTTGGCCTTTCTGCAAGACACTAACTGCAGCAAAATTGTAGTACTCTATCTCTATGCTTGGGAACTGAACTTTTTCTTTTTGACGCCGCTTGGTAACTGAACTGATGGTATATGTAACTGCAAGATGGTAACTACAACAGAATTGTAGTTCACAATCAGACAAGGCGAATCATGTGATTTCTCATGTTACCTTGATGAATTTTTGATAACTTCATGATTACAAAGGTCTGATATGCTTATTTTAGACTTCAATTGTAGTTAATGTTCTTCTCGTGTCCAGCGGCCTGCTTGGATTTTTGAACTGATGCGTGACTCCGCTTCTCTCTTTCTGAAGAAAGAATCCGTGTGGATCTTTTTCATTTCAGTACAATGTCTTGAAAATAAATGCATATTTGTGTGAAGCAAGGGAGGTGCTTGTCTAGAGTTTGATCTCTAAGGTTAAAAAATAGAGTTTGATCTCGCTTTCTACTTTCATGTATATTACTGTGCTGTAGCTCGGTATTATGCTAGCTTGGGAATGAAACCACTAGCCAAACCAAACAACAATAGGAGTGACAGGATTGGTTCTGCTTGGAAATGAAACCTAGACTTGCAATGAGTGAAACCAAGTGGATCAACTAATTCTAGGCCTGGGTTGAAATCTCTCATGGATTGGATCTTGAGCTGCCGAACGAGGCCTAACAGGGGTAAACATGAGGCCGAGGAAGGCCATTGTTGAAATTCCGTGGGGATGATGGCCTCGGTACCATGTAAAAACGGCTGGAATGGGTTGAACGAGATTGCCCCTCTTGGGTTCGCTATTACAACAGCCTTGACTGACATTCTAATCTTAGTTCATGTGCTAATCTGGGAGTCTAACATGCGACAATATGTGCGCTCCACGGTCAGTGTTCTATAATGAGACTAGTTCGTCTAACATGTACTAAATCTGTTTCAAATTATAGGTCGTTTAACTTTTTCAATCATAACTTTGACCACTCGTCTTATTCAAAATTTTATGCAAAATCTCACTTTTTTTGTTCTGGCATGCTTTATTAATAAATGATCTTTAAGAATGACTTAAATTTGACTGTTTTTACACAAATTTTTTAAATAAGACGAGTGGTCAAATTTGAGGTCAAAAAAATCAAACGAATCATAATTTAAAACGGAGAGAGTAGACGTGCCATCTTCTCCCTATGATTTCTGCACCAAAAGTAGGCCAACCAGCATGGCCATGTCGCCGCTTTTTCCCCGGCCGTCCGATCGGCGGACGGACGGCCAAGATCTAGCGCCCCACGGTCATTTTGCAAAAAGCCCTCGGTTATATGAAATCTAACCCGCAGCCTAGGGCCTCTCACAATTTTTTTTTTGGGGCAAGCCCTCGAGTATTTGGAAATTGACCCACAGCCTAGGCCGGCCTCCCTCCCCCACTCGGGCCTGTTTGGGCCCTAATGGGCTAAAATTGACCCAACGTTGTTTTCCCTTATATATTCTTTTTTTTTTTAAAATAAATATGGTAAAACTTCAAAATTGTATAGTAAATCAAATAAAAATCATAAAATAGAAAATTAATTTGTTTCAAGTCCTCGTGAACAAATATTTGCAAAGGGATCCAAAATAGAACATGTTTAATCAAAATTTTTTGATGTACGCTTATTCCTATATTTTTAATGGATACATATGAAAACCAAGCAAAAAAACAATAATAAAAAATCCAGTTATCTCAAACTCCTTATGATAAAATATCTTGTTAAAATTTTGGCTACTTAATAAATAATTTTAGTCTCTTTCCTAAAAAAATGAAAGTTCCATTTCAATAGCAAATGTAAAATATAACATGGCGATAGTTACACCAACGCATAGCTAACCACCATACTTATCCAATCACCCTAACTCGAAAAATAAAATAAAAAAAATAATATTACCATTCAAATCCCAAAAATAATATAAATAAAATAATGCCTTCACATTGACAAACTCTCCAAAAATATACAACAAGTACAACAATATGCTACAAATCATGAGACATGTATATATAAAAATGTTTTATCTAACCATATTAATCTTATACAATTATTTTAACTACACATATGAAACAAAGCTTACATCAAATATAATATTAATAGTTAACAAATCCATTCACAACAAATAATATCTTTCAAAGAAAAAATATCACGAGTCCTACTAGCCATAAGCGGCAACGCCGCGACCATTTCTAGTCGTTTTCTAAGAAATCAAACTCGGCTAAGACAAGAGTGAACACTAGAAAACACTTTTTTTTATATGATCTTGGACTAAAATTATTTTTATATGAATATTGTAGCTCTTGACAAGATATGTAACTTTCTAGGTTTGAGTTTCTTCATTTGAAAGAGCAACTTCAAGAGAATTGGTAAAAGTAGATGGCTAAACCTAAAGGCGGAGCTACCCATCACGCCGGGTGGGGCGGCTGCCCTAGCTACCATTGGTGCCCCTTGCTTCCAACTGCTTGCTGCCATCCGCCCGGTGCCTCTTGCTGATGGTTTTGCCCCCACCTAAATTTTTGGGCAACCTCAGCCACTAAACTTGTGATTTAGCCAACATAAAAAATTAAGAAACTTTATAAAAAAATAGAAAACCTCAACCAGCTTTCTATTATGGCAAAGCTAGATAGCTAGCGTCATATGCAAGTTATATTTAGCATGCGAGATTTCAGGAATAGCCAACTTGCCATTTACAAAACAAGATAGCAAACCTGATGGAGCTTAGTTTTTGTAAGAGAAAATATAAAAAACAGCTAACATGACCAGGATAGCACATCTCTTGAAGTTCCTTAAATGTTAAAAAGGTAATTAAAACTTTAGCAGTATATTAATCGCGTACAAACTCCTTTTTTTATCAAAGGCGTACAAGCTTATGTCACCTTAGAAAAACCATCTCTTTTGTTATATGCTGTCGAATGGAGATGCTTTTCATATGAAAGTGCGAAAAAGTATGAAACGGCTAAAATCTATTAGGTAACATGGAGAAGAAAAAACATATGGCTAAAAACACAATCCAATTTCAAACAACCATCCAAATATAAAATTGGATTCATCAAACTATAATTTTGCATGGAATCTATTATGCATGAAGTGGCTAAAACCAACAAAACAACACATGTATTATGCATGAAGAGCGGAAACTATAAGATATTGAATCTATATATATTAGGTTATTATCAAAAAAAAAATCTATATATGAAGTGGCTAAAATAAAAAAAAAAAAATTAAAAAGAACGACGCCTGAGAGAAACTCTCGCGGGGAAACCCCATGTACTTAGCAGGCACACGCCTTAACCACTCGGCAAAAGCGTCACTACTAATTCAAATAGTGACAAAATTTCTGAGTTCTGCATCATACCAATACGACTGGGCCTACCGCACCAAATTAGATATAGATCATAATTGCATTTACAAGTCAGCCAGAAATGAATGAGTAGTTCGTAGAGAGAAAATCCTTAGAAAATCTGTCTCGCACTCATTTATTTGTGACTTTTTTTTTTTTTGGTGGTATTTGATTGTAGTAAATGAGATGGGATAGGAAAATGAGAAGTAGAGTAAACCATTTCCCTTGTTTGGTTTTTCGGTTAGGAATAGAAGGTATGTTTAATAAATACTATCCATCTCAAGTTGTAAGTCGTCTCACTTTTATTACTTCAAGTTTGACCATTTGTCTCATTTAAAACTTTTATACAAACATAGTAAAATTTAAGTTATTCTTGAAAATATTTTATTAATAAAATAAGACAACACAAAATAAGTAATATTTTACATAAATTTTTGAATAAGACGAGTGGTCAAACTTGGTGTTAAAAAGTCAAACAATTCAATTTGGAATGAGGCATTAAAGAATCTTAGAGAGTCTAAGTATCCTAAGTTTGACCTTGTAGAGAAAATATAAATATTTATAGCATCAAATAGGTATTTTATGAAAATATAATTGACAAAGAATCTAATGATACTAAATTGGCATTATGAATGTTATTATCTTGTCATATAAATTTTGTTAAGCTTGAGAACCATGGACTCTGGATTGACTTACAATTTGGGATTGAGGGAGTATGATGAGACGTGAAGGTTCTGTTCCCAAACCTTAAACCATGGAGGATGGTGGGTTTTGAGAGATGGATGGATATATGTAAGAGAAATATGAAATTAAAATTTTGCCCTTTTAAGTGAGGGATAGAAGGTATGCTTGAGCATGTGATGTCTAGTGGGTATGTTTATAAGGGTTTGCTTAGTTGCACACAAATTCACTCCAACCCACGTAGATTTGGAGGGATTTAGGTGGATGATTTGTGTGCAGCCAAAAAAAAGCTAATGATATAGTTTTACCCACCCGTAGATAGAAGTACAAATCCACAATGAGTAGATTGGGATCGGATTTTTTTTTTGGGGTGGGGGGTAAGGTCTAATTGATTTGGGAGAAAAACATGAGGGTAAACCCCCTAATTTAAGTCATTTTATGAAGCAAAGTCCGTAGTTGCAAAAACAAGGAAAGCTAAAACAATGAAATCAAGGCCTAAAGAAATCTTGTAAAAAAAAAAAGGCCTAAAGAAATGATTTCCCTTGATCATCTGCACTTACGAGCTAGCTGTAAGAGCCCATGGAGCTAACTTTTCTACCAAGAGAAGTTCTCTTGTTGTAAAGAATTATACTATTTCTCATTGTCCAAATCAACCAAGCGGTAAGACAATGTGTGCCCATTGGTCTCGCTGTGATGACTTGTCAATCTCAAGATATGTTGATCTAGCCTAGTCTTTTCGAGATGTCCATAGAGATAGGGTGTTTGTGTTTGTCTATGCTATGGTTTGCAAAAAGGAAGAAGATGAGAGACTTGCCAAATTCACTCTATCGATTACCTCCAAATTCAAGTACTAGGTCACACCAACACAGCACCAACATCACACAACGAAGGGACAACCTAGAATTTCTTCGGTTGTGTTGCTAATCATTAAGTTGTTAACAAAGGTATTGAAAATTCTTCCTCTTAAGAATATTTCTGGGCATCATGCAGTAAAGGAACACTCCCCCTCGTGTCGCTCCTCCTCCTTGGGGCGACTTGGGCGAGCCGCCAAACCCTACCGCCACCACCCTAGATTTCGTTCCTCCCCACCTCGCCGTCGCCTGAGCGGGAACCCGGAAGCACAGCCGAGCGCGAGGAAGGCGGTGGCGGGGCTTTTCTCCTCCCCCCCGCGCAGGTGTTGGCTGGCAAGGAGGCCCGGGGCAACGATGGCGGCGACTTTCATTCCCGCCCCCCCCGGGACATCGCGGCTTGGGAGTGGCGTGGTGGCTCTCCGCGGGTGTGGACCGCGCGCCGGGGGCATGGTGGCGGCCTGCGTGCCGACTTACGGCGGGTCTACCCCCTTTCTAGGGCGGCGCTGTGGTGCTTGGGGGTAGTGGTGGAGAACACTATGTCGGTGGTGGTTGCGGTGAGCTGCTGGTGTAGAAGACCTCCTCAGGCGGATCTGGGTGGGGGCAACGGTGGTTGTGGTGGTGTCGGCGTCTGTGGTGGCAGGCCCGTACATTAATAGGTGCAAAGTGTGCACCTGTTCTGGGCCTCCAAATTGTAGGGGGCTCCAAAATTTTTACACTAAGTAGCAAGTAGCAGTAGCAAGTATGGCCTTGGCCTATGCATCATCCGCCGGCAGTGCGCAGGCCACCTGAGAGCCGACGGCCCACTCCTTGCCCTTGGCTTCCCCATCGTATAATTACTAATTAGTAATAGTATACGTACAGATATAGGCCGGTGCCCGGCGACGATTCATTTTCCGCAATCAGATTGTTGGTGTGCCGCCACTGCTAAAGACCTAGACACGGCAGTTCAGCGCGGCGATCACGCCGGGCCGCCGGCAGATATCGCCAAGACGCAGTCGTCGTCCGTCGCGTGCCAACACCAACACGTCATCGTCAGCCGTCGGCAGGGCAGCTAGGTACGCACGTCAACTTTCATCCCCAAATCCCAAGTACTATAAGAACAACCTATATTTGATGCTTTATAATGGAGTTAAATTATTCTAGTCGTAGCAGGAAGCCGAGACCGGGCTCAATCGTGATACAGATGGGAGTATATACAAGCATGCACATATGCATGCATGAGCACACACACGTGTGGACCACCTCGTCCTCGTACCATTTTCACAGTGTCAGCGGTGTAAGCGTACGTGGAACCTTAACAGCGACAGCGAGGACATACACAAGGACGACCCGTGATGGATGGTACCAGTAGTGCATGCATGTCAATGATGTCATCGTACGTCGTCCAGCAGGCCAGAGGCCGGCCGGGCTACCACACAAGGCGGCCGGCCGGCCAGCCGGGAGCTGTTTGTTTGGCGATCGAGGCGGGACCGATGGACGTACGCGCGCCGCCGCAGCCTTACCGCCTCTCTCCATGAATCGGGTCGTAGCGCTAACTGACGATGACGCTGGCATTGCATGCGTTGTCTTACTCTCGTTTCTGTGCCGTCCTCGTCTGTGCCAGCCGGCCGGCCCGTGTGTGTGCGGCACGCTGTGCGCGTGTGTACGATGTGATCTGGTTGCCGGTGTTGCGCGATCGAGTACTCTATGGCCGATGTGCGTTGTCGGCTTCTGTTGTGCGTGTGTGTTAGGATCTATTCGATCTCTAACTGATAACTGGATTGGAGAAGAGGATTGAGTAGAATCTAGGGCAGAAAGCAGCAAGAACAGAGAGGAATTGAGCACGAACAGAGTTGAGGCGAGGAACGACGAATTGTATTGAGAGGGAAATGATAACCGTTCAAGTATTCGATGACTTCTCCGTGACTCCACCTCAGGGTCTTATGCCCTGTTACACGGCCAACCGGCCACACAAGCTACGGGCACGGCCCAACAACTTCTAGACACAAGTAACGGCCCAATCAACTGAACCGACCAAACGATACACAAAGCCTATCAACCTCCTATTGCCGGATACTCGTCAGGTTCCTGACAATACCTCCTCCTTAAAAGCAGGTTGACCCCAACCTGGATGAGTAGGAAACCTCCTCCTTAGATCTTGCTTTTCTTCCCATGTACTCAGATTAGCCTCCATTGGAGACCATAGCACTTCAATTTGATGTAACACAGATGCTCCCTTTTGAATACTGCGCTGCTGCAAGAAGGCCACTGGTTGCAACACAGTTTCATGATCCACAGGAACTGTTGACAAATCTTGCTGAACAACAGTCTGTGGAGGTACTTTCAGCTTCAGTTGAGACACATGTATCACCGGGTGAATCTTGGAGTGCTCAGGCAAATCCAGATGATAAGCAAGCTCACCCACACGAGCCAACACAATGAATGGACCATAATATCTGAAACTCAGTTTAGGATTACCTCTGGGAGCTACAGAGGACTGAATGTATGGTTGTAACCTGAGATAAACTTGATCCCCAACCTTGAACTGTCTTTCAGACCGGCCTTTATCAGCTTGATGCTTCATACGTTGCTTAGCCCGATGTAAATGATGATAGAGCACATCATGTAACAGATTCTTCTCTAAGAGCCACTGCTGCAGATCTGAGGAATGACAATGTGCTGGATCAGGAAGTCCAAAATGCTTTGGTTCATACCCATACAGAGCTTCGAATGGAGACAATCCCAGTGCTGAATGGTAATTAGTGTTATACCAATACTCAGCCATAGAAAGCCACTTACTCCACTGTCTTGGACAAGAGCTCACACTGCACCTCAAAAATGTTTCTAGACACTGGTTTAACCTCTCGGTCTGGCCATCAGTCTGAGGGTGATAAGAAGTGCTCATGAGCAACTGAACATCTGCAAGTTTGCACCATTCATCCCACACATTGCTGGTGAATAACCTGTCCCTGTCAGAAACCAGCTTCTCAGGGAAACCATGCAATTTGTAAATATTGTCCATAAAAGCCTGGGCCACATCCAATGCAGTATAAGGATGTGCTAAGGGTATGAAATGACCATATTTAGTGAAATGATCAATAACCACCAAAATTGTATCAAATCTGTTGGACTTGGGTAAACCTTCCACAAAATCCATGCCCACAATTTTCCAAGCCTGGTCAGGGACAGGCAAAGGCTGCAACGAGCCAGGCAATTTGCAATGATCTATCTTGGCCTGTTGACAAATCTCACAGGTCTTTATGAATTCCTTAATATCATTTTTCATGTTGAACCAGGTAAACAACTTCTTAATCCTGTGATAAGTGGGTAGAAAACCAGAGTGCCCACCCACACCACTCTGATGAACAGCCTGCATAATATGTTGCTTAGCTAACTGATTATTCCCCAGCCATATTCTGCCATTATACCTGATGATACCCTTGTTCAAACTGAAACCAACATCCATAGCATCACTCTCTTGTAATTTGGCCAACAGCTTGCCAGCATCTGGATCATCAGAATAGCCCTCCACCACTCTATCCAGCCATTCATGATGTAAAGATGAAAGAGCACTAATAGTATCAGAATGAGGATACCTGGACAAGGCATCAGCAGCTTGATTTGAAGACCCCTGTTTGTACTGCAGCTTATATTTAAGATCCATAAGTTTGAGGATGGCTTTCAATTGGATTTTAGTTGCCACTCTTTGTTCTGACAAATGAGCTAAGCTCCTATGGTCAGTTTTGATTACAAACTCCCTGCCCTGAAGATAAGCTCTCCATTTATCAACTGCTAGCAGAATGGCCAGGCACTCTTTCTCATAGGTAGATAGTGCTTGATTTCTAGGGCAGACAGACTTGCTCAAATAAGCCACAGGATGACCATCCTGCATGAGCACAGCTCCAAAGCCACTACCACTTGCATCAGTTTCCAGAATAAAAGTCTTTTGAAAATCAGGCAAGACCAACACTGGGGCTGAGGTGAGAGCTTGTTTTAACTGCTTGAAAGCTGAGTTGACCTCCTCAGACCAAATGAATGGCACATCCTTTCTAAGCAAATCAGTTAGTGGTTTACTGATTAATCCATAATGCCTCACAAATCTTCTATAATAGCCTGTGAGACCCAAAAAGCCCCTGACTTCTTTAATATTCTTAGGAACAGGCCAAGCTTGCACAGCCTGCACTTTACTAGCTTCAGTAGCTACTCCTTGTGCAGAAATCACATGGCCCAGGTACTCCACAGTTGGCTGAGCAAATGAACACTTGGATAGCTTAACATAAAACTGATGTTCCCTGAGAATCTGGAGAACCTCTTTAAGCAATGAGACATGTTGTTCCAAAGTTTGGGTGTATATCAGGATGTCATCCATGAACACCAGCACTCCTTTCCTCAGCAATTTAGAGAACACAATGTTCATAACACTTTGAAACGTTGCTGGAGCGTTTGTCAGACCAAAGGGCATAACCAGAAATTCATATAGGCCCTCATGAGTCTTGAATGCAGTCTTATAGGTGTCCTCAGGATGGACACAAATCTGATGATACCCAGCATGAAAATTCAGTTTTGTGAACCAACGAGCTCCAGATAATTCATCCAATAACTCCTCCACTACTGGCATGGGGTGATTATGCTTGACAGTCTGAGCATTAAGATGTCGATAATCCACACAAAACCTCCATGTGGAATCTTTCTTTTTGACAAGTAACACTGGAGAAGCATATGGACTAGAGCTTCTTTTGATAATGCCACTCTTCAGCATCTCTTGAACTTGGAGTTCAATCTCATTTTTCTGTAAGGGAGAGTACCTATAAGGCCTCAGATTAACAGGCTGGGCTCCAGGCAATAACTGAATTCTGTGATCAAATTGTCTTGGTGGTGGTAAGACAGTAGGTGTCTGGAAAATGTCTTGATAAAATGTCAACACTTCCTGCACCTGACCAGGAATAGGAACATCTTCCATAGCAGAGATACTAGCATCCCCAGAAGTAGCACCAGGCTCATGAATCTGTATCACTTGGACACAATGAGTGACAGCTTTCCTTCTCAACAGCCCATCCAATTTGGCAGCAGAAATCCTAGAGCACTGAGGCTTCCCAGGCTGAACACCTCACGAGAGTAATTCTCTTGCCATTATGAGTGAATCTCATCACTTTCTTGCCCCAATGGACCCACATGGGACTAGCAGCTTCCAGCCAATCCTGTCCCAAAATGATGTCAAAGCACTTAAGGGGTAGCACTCCAGCTTCAGACACAAATGTATGGCCCTGACAACTCCACTGCAGATGATCCAGTTTCTGACTACAAGTCATCATAGAACCATCAGCAGTCACAAACTGAGCAGGAGCACATGGAGTGAACTCAGTAGATAACCTGTTAGCCAGCTGGGTACTGACAAAGGTGCCCACACTACCTGAATCCACCAAAATCAGAACAGATGTCTTCCCAATTTGACCACACAGCTTCATAGTTCTTCTGCCAGTTGCAGTCTTATCTGGAGTAACATTAATCGCCATAATCGCTTTACGCTTCACAATCGGCATCAACGTCCTCCTGTTCCTCGAGACTTCCTTAAGAGCATCAAGAACTTCCTCAATGACATGTAAAGGCACCTGTGCAGGACATTTGTGATCTTTAGTCCACTTATTGCCACAAGTGAAACACAATCCATTTTTCCTTCTGAAACTCTTGAGAGCAGCAAGTTTGTCATCTGCATCAGCATTTTCTGTTGGTCTCCTGGGTCGATCACCATCAGTCCCTCGACCCTTGTCCCCACCAGGCTTCCAATAAGGCTTTGCTGTATCCCTGAACACTGGCTTAGCTTTAATCCTGCCCAATTCAGCTTCCTGCATCAAAGCTAAAGCACTGGCCGAGTCGACATCAGGTGGACGATGTAACACAATGCCAGCCCTAATCTCCTCCTTCAGGCCAGCCAGGAAACGAGACACAAAATAGGTGGCATCATAATTGGCATTATATAACAGCAAACTGTGAGCCCTCTGCTCAAACTCCAGAATATACTCTGTGACTGATGCAGTTTGGGTTGTAGACTCAAAAAGCTGAAGGATCAATGGGTATTGATGTTTATCGAACTTATCCATGACTAACTTGCAGAGAATGTCCCAATCAGTAATGCGGCCACGGCACTCCACTGTATGTAACCAAGTCTTCGCCATCCCCACAAAATTCAGTGCAGCGAACCTTGTCTTCAACGAGTCAGGTACCAAATACACCTCGAAATACATCATACAATGATCACGCCATAAGCGAGGGGCCGTGCCATCGAACTTGGGAAACTCAAGCTTAGGGAAAGGGGGTGAGCGATGGGGAGATTCGTCAGACATACCCTGAAAGTCGTGCTGCGGCCGGATTCCATGGAATCCGCCGCAGGTGTCCGCCACTCCCGCTGAGCCGCCGCGGCGGTCGCCACCGGAGATGGTGTTGACGACGCCAGTGCCGCGTTGAGGTCGAGTTCCCGTTGTGGAAACTGTCCGACCGTGGTGGGCATGACGGGCGGCATGCCACCCATGACGAGATTCGGGTTGGGAATACCACCGAGCACCCCGGGTGCAGGGTTAGGTACAGCAGAGTTGATCGTGGTGTCGAGACGCGCGCCACCTTGCGGAACGCCTGGACCAGGCTCCTCCTGACGCCCTTCCGTGCCGACGCCGACGTTCGTAGTCGCCACCGCCGCAGGCTCTCCCTCCAGTCGCCCGAACCCGAGCGCGCCGGCCGCCGCGCAGATGTAGTCGAGGCGGGAGTCGGTGTCGCGGGATCGACGACGCTTGGGCCTCGACATCCGTCCGGATCTCCTTGAGGACCGCATCTGTAGAAACCTGACGCCCGCTGACGGAGTGCACCTCATCGAGCGTCTGCTTGACGATAGTCTCATCCCAAAGAAGCTTGGTGTCCATGGCGGCGACCTTGTCCAGTTGCTTCATGATCTCGTCGACCTTACCGGACAACTCGCTCATGGAAGTCGTCATCTCGCTCTGGAATGGGGTTCGTTTCGGCGCCAGGACGAACTCGATTTGGGGAAAAAATTTCTAGACTCCGCAAACCGATGGCTCTGTATACCAATTGTTAGGATCTATTCGATCTCTAACTGATAACTGGATTGGAGAAGAGGATTGAGTAGAATCTAGGGCGTAAAGCAAAGCAAGAACAGAGAGGAATTGAGCACGAACAGAGTTGAGGCGAGGAACGACGAAATTGTATTGAGAGGGAAATGATAACCGTTCAAGTATTCGATGACTTCTCCGCGACTCCACCTCGGGGTCTTATGCCCTGTTACACGGCCAACCGGCCACACAAGCTACGGCACGGCCCAACAACTTCTAGACACAAGTAACGGCCCAATCAACTGAACCGACCAAACGATACACAAAGCCTATCAACCTCCTATTGCCGGATACTCGTCAGGTTCCTGACAGTGTGTTACCCGGCGGCATAGCCGCGGTGCCGGATACATGTGGTGTGCGCGCCCACAGGCGCACTTTACAGCCTGTTTGATTGCCCCCATGGCATGGGTTTAGCCTGGTACGTATTCGCTCACTTCAGCTAGGCTGAGTGTATGCATGCTCTTTTGTTTGGTTGCTTGCATCTAGGTAGACCGGTTCTTAAGAGATATTGTTTGGTTGCCCGCACGAGTCTAAATCATGAAACAAAAATATTTTAAAATATTTTTTTTTTTTAAATACTAAAATATTAATTATTCAGGATACTATGTCATAGTAAAACTTAATTTACCTTATACACCCTTAATTGTTTTAAAGTCACTTAATATTAACTAATTATGTGTTAATGATGTCATTAGTCATGCTAATTCTGCATGGCCAAGCCTGGCTCGCTGCATACGACCAATTCGGGCGTTCCCCTTGGGCCGGGCTGGGAGGGCTCTTTTGCACACCCAGCCAACCAAACACGAGGAAGCTGCATGCAACGAGCTTGCCTGGAGCGCATGCGGACAACCAAACGCCCTCTTAAGGTCTGCAATGATACGCATGCATGCATGCATTTGCCCACATCGATCATGCTCCGGGATACTTGAATGATTTGTCTACACCTGTCTTCCAACAACCCCATGTTTCTCACCCAGGATTCCATATCATCTTTTTTTTGATGATTTGTCTTTTTTCACAAATATAATTTATTTTTTATAACTTATTTTATTAATAAAAATACTTGAATATTAATTAATTTATTTTATTATTTGCATAAATATTTTGAATAAGGCGGATGCTCAAACATGGGTTGTTGGAAGACAGGTGTAGACGGGCCCTAAAAATTCATAATAAGCATCAGCAAAAATGGTTTTTGACATGTGACGGGCCGGTTCGCATGTGTGCCCACGCAGTCCGCTTATATACTGGCCTTGGGAACCGATCGATCGATGCACCATACTCGCAGTGGCAGAGGTAGCAAACGTGTCCAATTAGTTCAAAACTACTGCTATCTCGTACTCGTAGACATGAACGGCTGCATAGCGAGCGCTTGCGCCGCCACTAGGCCCCTCGTCACGGCGCCTGCATGCCCGCCGTCCAAGAAGACCGCCGCCAGCTGCCGGCGCGGCACGGTGTCGTGCAGAGCCACCGGTAGCGGTGGCCGTGACTCCGACGACGGCCTCCTGTGGCTGCCGGCCAGGCGGGAGGTGGGGCCGCAGTACAAAGGAGTACGCCGGGACCTTCGCCATCGTGCCGGGCTCCGGTGGCGGCGGGACGCGGCAGGGGAAGGTCTCCCTCTGCATCACCAACCTGCTGTCCGACATTGAGGATGACGGCGATAGCACCGTCGACGTCGTCATCGTGCCGCGCACGGATGCAAAGGTGACGCTCAACGTTGGGCCCACGATCCAGTACCGCGAGTAGTGCTCAAACAAAGTGTGTAGGTCATTCATCGACCATCGATGCACGTAGGGTGTCCGCAACAATAAACGTACTACGTATTGTACCAGCTGTTCGCACAGTTGTGTGTATTTTTTTTTTTTTCACTTTTCCTATCGTGGTTCGACTGAAATACGGGCACAATTCAGGCGATACATTCAGCAAAGACATCAGTAGGTATAAACAGCAAGTGATAATTCACTTTTACTGCCTGATTTCTTAACGCAATACCACAACAAATAGTTTGAAACTATTTATTGTTAAAAATTCAAATGATCTCGGATGGAAAAAATAATCTGAACGAGGTAAAGTTAAATTTGCTCCTAGAAGCATATGATCCCACCCTGTGAACCACTGGATACACATTGTGATCCGTGCTAGCACACTTCTCAATGTGTATTGCTCTGAGAAGAGTGCGACCGTTGTAGTATTCGAAAAAATCTGCAACTTTGTAGTTTGACTACTTTTTCATAAAATCATTTCTGTTTGGAATGTATGTTTTAAGATTAATGACTTAATTAATTTTTTCTATTTTTGCAAATAACGTTGTATGGAAAAATGGACAAAAGGAAAGTTGTAGATTTCGATGAGATCTAAAAGCTTTGTTGTTGAAACTTTTTTCCTTTAAATCCGTTTAGGACTTCACATCTTCTTTTTAAAATCTGGTAGAGTTAATGCTAAGGGAATATTTATAGTGGCGGTTCAAAAGTGTTTTTTTTTTTTTGCCAGCATTGGCGGTTCAGAAGTGAGGCTTGTAATTTTTTCACTGCTACAAAATTGGCGATATGTGTCGGTTCAAAACCCCTCATGACCGACGAATTTTGAACCGGCACAACCATGTCGGTAGTGTGGGGTCGGCATCAATGTCAATTCTCCCAACCCAGCAGTGGTGTTGTACTCTACTATCGGGTCGTGGTACCACTGCTGGTTATGTCATGTCTAGCAAATAGTGCGGTAGCATCTCTCTCGTCCAAGCGCTTGACACACCCAGTATATCCTTTTGGAATCTCTCCGGAATCTTGCCCTTGTAGGTCGGTGATTGTAGCGATAAGTACTACCTTGATCGTTACAAGTTCCTTTTTGTACTTATCCCAAACATCCTTCACATCCATCTCGATCATTTGTACTAGTTCATCGATCACTGGTTATAGAAACACATCGATGTTGTTCCCAGGTTGTCTTGGCCCTTGGATCAACAGAGGCATTTGGATGTACAAGCGCTTCATACAAAACCAAGGTAGAAGGTTATGGGTAAGTTAAATTTGCTTCTAGGAGCATATGCTCCCACCGTGTGAACCACTCGATACGCATTGTGATCCGTGCTAGCACACTTCTCAATGCGTATTGCTTTGAGAAATGTGCGAGCACGGATCACAATGCGTATCCTGTGGTTCACGGCGTGGGAGCATATGCTCCTAGGTGTAAAAAAACCGCCTTCAGAAGGTTATATATACTTTGGTCCTAAGAATTCATCCCATCTGGCTAAAAGCAAACCAAAGGTGCCTTACCAAAGCCCTCCACCGATATTGTTATAACATTTAGTATTGATAGTCCTCCAGTCCTTTCCATCGGTGGGGTGCCTTGACAATGTATTCTTCTTACACTTTTCGCCATTCCAGCACGATAGCCTAGCTGACTTTCACATGCAAACATGCTATGCACCCAGAGAGCTATAGGGGAATACCAAACAACCTTTACAGGCCCTCCTCTGGTCGTGGTACCCGCCGTTCATGACCCGTCCTTGTATGGTGGAGCTTTGCACAAGGGGCACTTATTCAAGTATTTGTATTTTCTCCACAGAACAATATCGAATCATTCGAGCATGCGTGGTTTTCTTCAACCTTCAGACTGATTAGGCAGATCATTTTCTTGGCCAACTCATTTTTTAAAATTTTTCTTATTACATCTAGCAAGTTATCAAAGCCTTTATCGCTCAACCTGTCTGTTCATTTAAACTCTAATAGCATGATGTCAGCTTCCAATTTGCTCACCCGACAAGTAGCATACAATGGTGTTTTGGCATCTTTTCTCATTGCCTCTATCTTTCTCAACTATTTTTCACTAAGAAATCCGCTCAATGTGGAATGCAGCATATGAGAATTGCCATCATCAGGGTTTGTGTCATGAGCTAACGTATTTGCAAACACATCATTAACAATTTCACCGTTGTCTTGCGGCACATTTTCGCCAACCTCCCCATGCATACTCCATATTGTATAGTTTGGCACTAATATGGATGACATGGCGTGGATCAGGGAGGCGGATATCCATAGGTTTCGGGTCCTGCGGTTATTGCTTTGGGGATTATTTTTCACCCATAGTTTTTCGGGTTTGGTTTCGGTTTTAGTTTTCCACCCTGGATATCCAAAATAAATCATTTAGAATTAAAACTTATTATTTTTTATAATCCTAACATCTGGACCAGCTCGATCGTGCTACTTTTGGTCTATCGGTGTCCGAGGTGGAACCGGCCTTTGCTAACAAAACAAGACGTAAGGACGACCCGTGATGATGAATGGTACTCTAACATGCATGCATAACTGCAGTGCCGTGCACCAGCAGGCCAGCCAGTCACCAGTGTGTGTCATCCTGGTCCTGGACCTGGTCAGCACCAGCACAGCGTGGGACCATGCAAGGTCCAAGGGAGCAGACGTGCAGGGCGCAGGGCAAGTGAGGTAGTAGCACGCGAGGCGCCCACGACTAGCGTACACGCGCGCCGCTGCCTTATTCTACCGGATCGTAGAGCGGCGTGTCCTTGTTCCATGCGTTTCTCATTTGTGTGCGCCCACAGCTACGTTGTTGCCTGTGTGTACGGTACTGATCGTGCTATTGGACATATATCAGTGTTGCAACATGGAGTCGATCGGATATATACAATGGCAGATGTGTGCGCGTCTGGTGGTCACACGCACGTACGGTCTGCAAGGTATGTAAGCAGAGTATCAGAGAGAAATTATTAGAATAATAATCAAGTCATATAGGTTCATTACATGCATCATGCATGGGTCATGGACAAGGTCATCATGACAAGATGCTAGCAATGAATTCGATGATGCAAGCCCAAGTTAGTTTCTTAACCAAACAACATTTAAAATATTTAGTTGTATTGTTGTGCACAACAAATTACAAATGTAAGTGCTTTACATCTAGAAAATAATAAGTTACTCCCAAACAAGGCCTTAGGGTTTATTTGTAGGGCAGCGAATTTGCTTTAGTCAAGATTGATGCAAGGAATTGGGTAGCCCAATGGTTAAATGACTAACCTAAGGTCAAGGGGTTCATGGCTCAATGGTAAAAGCCATTGGTTAGGGGGCTCCCACCCAGGGTTCAAATCCCGGGTGCGACACTTTATCCCGGATTTATTTCGGGATTTTCCCGCGCTTATGCATTAAGTGGTAGAGCGACGTCCCGTCGATAATGGGCGCCAGTGGTGACTTCGGAACTTATTCGACCGGATCGTAGCGCGGCGTGTCCTTGTGCCATGCGTTTCTCATTTGTGTGCGCCCACAGCTACATTGCTTGTTTGTACGGCACTGATCGTTCTATTGGACATATATCAGTGTTGCAACATGGAGTCGATAGGATACAGTGGCAGATGTGGGCGTCTGGTGGTCACACGCACGTACGGTCTGCAAGGCATCCAAGTAGAGTATCAGAGAAAGATTATTAGATTAATAATCAAGTCATATATTTCGGTAAATCTGTATCCTATACAGTACTTGATTGTATCTTGGCTTCCGCGCACTCAAACGATATCCTGCGGCTAAGATGTACACTCGCCCTTGCCCGTGACCTCTCTCGCTCGTCTGATGCACGCCACACCCTCCTGTAACTCGTGGGTACAACGACCTAGGCCGGATTTTCTGCGCGGCCACGAGAGGGTAGTGAAGGAATTGGCGAGCACCAAGAGTGTGCCGAGCAAAGAAGAAGAGTTTGGGTTGTTCTATGGTTCCTTAACCCCCCTTTTAGGCAATCCATGAGTGCTGCATATAGGTTCATTACATGCATGGGTGGTCAATCCCAACACATAATAGGCACGCAGGGCCAAATACTCAACCTGCTAACTTCTAATTAACGGCCCATGGCCAAGGTCATCATGACAAGATGCTACAATGCTAGAGCAAAATGATGGGGGTGCACCACTTAATCCGTCTTTTGGAAGCAACCTGTGATGTGGCTATTGGGCCGGTGGATGGTGCCTTCTTTTAGTCCAAGAGGTTGCACAAAGGGTGAAAAATTGCTCCATACAGCTCAGTTTCAGTTTTGGCGTGGGTGCCTAGGCATTTAGTAGTCTCAACATAGCTTCGTCCGTGGCGCCAAGCCTGAGCTTAAAAAAAGAGCTCTTTTGCAGTGACTAGAATCGCTTCGTATGACCTAACATCACCTCTGGGAAATAGGTATTTTTGTTGTCGAGAGATAATATAGTCAATGTGCATGGCCATGTAAAAGATGACCCGAGCCAAAAGCTCTGTTTGGCAGGGCTTCTCCACCGGTTTATAAGTTGTTTGACCTATGAAGCTCCTAAAAATATGCTCGGCAGACCTTTGGCATAGAGCCAAAAATAGGCCCCGTTTGGTAAGACTTCACTTCACATATGACTTCACTTCACATATGACTCGGGGTTTTTTTTTTTTTTTTTTTAGCTCCAAGAACGGCTGTTGTGGTGGAGCTGGAGCCGTTTTATTACCCCGTTTGGAAAAACAGCTTCACCTGACTATTTTTAGCTCGGGCCTAAGGAGGGAGCCAGGAGAAGTTATAATTTGGAGTTCCTCCTCACCACAAAGACATATGAGAGCACATTTATAGGAGCTCTATGCGTGGAGCTATTCTTTTTTATCCCGTTTGGCACAAAACGGCGCTAAACAGCGCCTGAATCGGCTGAAGGAGTCCTGCCAAACGGGGCCATAGTAGCTTCTCCCTACTCCCTCGTCAGTCCCATGACTTGGCAACTATGCATGATAGGCAACTGAATCCGTTTTGCCAAACGAGATATTAAAACGGCTCCAGCTCCACCGCAAGAGCCGTTCGTAGAGGTGAAGCCAAAAAAAGAAAAAATGAATTCACCGGTGAAGTGAATATCTGCCAAATGAGGCCGACTTATATGCAACCATGCACACTTCTAATCTGGGCCATAAGATGCTGATCTAAGGGTTAGGTAATTTTACACTTAACTCCTGCTCTAATCATAATTTTGCAAATCCCTCCTCCCACCTCCCCAGTGGTTATTACCTCATGCCCTTTGGATCTACATTACGTGGTCCGGATTAGAAGTGTGCGTGGTTGCATATAAGTCCGGTGTGCACAAGATATGTTCTCGTAGTAGTAATCGGCCGTGTGCCCGTGTGGCAGATGGATTGTTGGCATAGTCGCTTGGCCCAGTTCACAGAATTCTGCAGGCACGAGGCATGGCACGCAGCCTATGTTTTTCTTAATTCTTATATTTTATTTAAATTTGGTACAAAAGTAGGCTGCTCTCAAAAAGTCGATTTCAATTTCCTTCTGCTTCAAGGACGATAAAGCCCAACCATTGTTCTATAGCATCTTGTTGAGGTGAGGTTTTGAACTTTTGGCACCAAATTGCATATCTTCAAAGGTCCTATATTTGTTTACACAAACCTAATATGATAAAGTTTATATAGAAATTGGATCTATTGATAAAATCGACAATTCTATAGGTCAGCGCCAGGATAGTTGTCGTAACAATTGGATCGTTCCGGAACTCATTTACTCCTACTGCAAATTATAAGACGTTAGTCGTTTAGGTACCTATAGTCTTTCCGTACACTTTAAATATGCAATATATCGTTGTAAAACGTCAAAATATCTTAAAATTTAGTGGGAGATTACATTTGAAGCCATGAAACCGGAAACTAAAATAAAGTGTCAGTGTGAACTAAAACGTACCAGTGCATATTTCTTTGTTCCGCGTAGCGGGTCTCCCCTCCATTCCAGGTTTTCAAGCTTGGGTCGTTATCGAGTCGTGATGCCTCCGCCTCCACCGGTATTCTTGCCTCTGCCGCCCGGCGCCCACCGTGCCGCGACGAATGAACACATCGTCCGCACCTCGAACAATTCGCACGCAGTAAGCAACACGGCAATGGTCAAGAGCCCTTCAAACGGGCCAGGAAGGCGCGTGCCGCGAGGTCAGGCCAGCAGCAGTCAGCAGCCACTGGGATTCCTTACACGAGCCCGGCCCAGTCGTGGGAGTCAGGTCAGCAACACTCCACAGTAGCCGCGAAAATCAGAAAATTGGTCGGACATGCTTGGAACGCCTCCGTTAATTGTATGCAAAGTGTAGCCGTATCTGGCACGTCTTGTAATGGTAGCCATATAATGTGTCCTCAGCAAAAATGAAACCGTGGATAGTAGTTTCCGCCTATTCCGCCTCAACAAAATCTCGCCCTTTGGAACAACTTGTGCCCAACATGCTGCGGGGTTCAGTCTGCGCAATCGGGCTAGCTGCAACAACCGAAGATGACAAAGCATGCTGTCCTCCTCCTTCCCATGGCTGCACTGGCCGTGGTTGTTGGAGCACTTGCAACCATTCCTACAGGTCCGTATGCACCTCGATGTCTGTTACAGATTGCAATCTACTTGTGCATATAGCTGAATAAATAGGTACAATACAGGTGTGCGATCCATCGGCGTGTGCTACGGCATGAACGGCGACGACCTGCCGTCGGCGAGCGACGTGGTGCAGCTGTACAAGGACAACGGCATCGACGCCATGCGCATCTACTCCCGGACACCGACATGCTCCAGGCCGTGGCGGCTCGGACATCGCCCGTCACCGTGGGCGTCCCGAACGCGGACGTCGGCGCCATCGCGTCCGACCCCTCGGCCGCCGCCACCGCCTGGGTCCAGAGCTACGTCCCTGGCCTTCCCTGCCGTCCAGTTCCGCTACATCGCCGTCGGGAACGAGGTGGCGGGCGCGGACACCGAGGCGTCCTGCCCGCCATGCGCAACCTCGACGCCGCGCTCTCCGCGGCCGGCCTTGCCGACATCAAGGTGTCCACGGCGGTGAGTGAGGTCGTGCTCGGCAACAGCTACCCGCCCTCCTCGGGCACCTTCTCTCAGGGCTACATGGCACACGTCGCGCAGTACCTGCAGAGCACCGGCGCGCCGCTCTTGGTCAACGCGTACCCCTACTACTCCTACGTCGCCAACGAGGCGCAAGTCGACATCAACTACGCTCTTTTTACTTGGCGTAATGGCTCCTACGTCACCGACAGCAATTACATCTACCGCAACCTGTTCGATGCGATGGTCGATACCTTCTACTCGGCGCTGGAGAACGCCGGAGCCGGGAACGTCACCGTCGTCGTGTCGGAGACCGGGTGGCCGTCGGCCGGGAGCAACGCGGCCAACGCGAGCAACTCACAGACCTACAGCCAGAATCTGATCAACCACGTCGGGCAGGGCACGCCGAAGCGCCCCGGGGCCATAGAGGCCTACATATATGCCACGTTCAACGAGGACCACAAGCTTGGAGGCGACGAGACGCGGCGGCACTTCGGGTTGTTCAACAAGGACAGGTCTCCCACATACCCCATCGATTTCGTTCTCGGGGGAACAGATCCATGACAGGATCGATCTCGCTCGGTGTTCCAAAAAAATGCTAAGCGTCGTTCTGCCCGTGTGGTGATTCATAATTGTTGTGCACTTTGTGAAAATTTCTTCAAAGGGAGATTTCTTTCTGCATATCCATTTCGAATAAGGGGAATTTCCTGCATGTTTAAACTCACAATGTTTAACAAAGAGGAAAATTATTGAGCGATCCTCCAACTCGACAAAAGATATCATGTAGCTCCAACTCTAAAAAAATATTTTTCGGTCCTTCAACTTGGTTCCGGGTCTCATAGAGGTCAAAAAAATCATAACCCACACTCACGCGAAAAGAGGCAGGGGTTAAGATACGATATATTGAGGGTAATGTATTCGAATGACTTGTACACAATCCTACGTGATTGTCTTGTGATGTCATCTATGATAGAGTAGCTCCTAACTTTACTTGTACTCTAATCATTATAATCTCTTGACGTACAAGTCATGCCTTGGGGCGTTTTCTTTGCCTATATTAACACATACACAAGGACACGAGAAGGTACCTTGTTCACCCCGAACTTAATATGGTATCGAGCCATAATCCTAACGGAAAAACCCTATGGCCTTCCTCCTCCTCCTCCACATCTGGCTGCGACATCTCTTATTTTTCCCCGTCCACTGAAAAATTAAGCCGCAACAACCACCCATCGGGGGGCTCTCGGATGGAGCATTTCGTTGAGGATGAAACCCAGCCACCACCGCGTTTTCTCCGCGCCGACCAAAGAAGAAGAGGATAAGAAGGTGGAGCCCAAACCCGAATCCGAGTTCGGTTAGTGGGTTGCAAAAGATCAATCGTTCTCGACTTTTCTGAATTCCTTGTCCAAGGAGATCCTTGGGCGTGTGCCGACGACGGTGCGATCCTCTAAGGAGGCATGGGTTGCAACAGAAGGGATGTTTGCATCCCAGTCATGCGCATGGCTCTTGCAACGACGTCCAAGGGGGTGTCCACCATTACCGAGTACTTCGTCAAGATGAAAGGCTTGGCGGACAACATGGCTTCAGCCGACCGGAGGCTGGAAGATGAAGAACGGGTCTCCTACATTCTCAGTAGTTGGATCTAGAGTACAACTGGTGGTGACCGCGATCACCGCCAGGGTCGAACCGATCTTGGTGAGTTAACTTTTGACACAACTTCTGAGTGAGCAGCGCATGGAAATCAAAGGTGGGAGCTCCAACCCATCTGCAAACATGGCGGCCCGTGGAGGCCTTAGTGGAGGAAACTCACCCCGTGGCCGCAATGGTGGTGGCCGCGGCGGTGGGGGACATGGCGGCTTCGGTCGTGGTGGAGGAGGTCGTGGCAATGGACACGACCCAAATTTCCAGGCGGGTGTCATTTGTCAAGTGTGTGGCAAAGAGGGGCACCCAACCTTTCACTGCTACAAACATTTTGATCGCAACTACTCTGGACCGCCGCCTCAGAAGACCGCTGGATCCATCACCAGTTCGTATGGAGTCGACACGAACTGGTACATTGATTCTAGAGCTACAGATCATGTGACAGGAGAATTGGAGAAGCTGACCACTCGCGAGAGGTATGGCGTCCATGAGCAAGTCCGGGCGACCCGGCCGGGTCGGTATGAACATACATCATGTTGGATCTAGTATCTTATGTTCACGTGATTGTGCTATCCCTCTAAACAATGTCCTTCATGTTTCACAAGCCCACAAAAATTCTTTGTTCTGTAAACCGTCTCGCTCGAGACAATGATGTTTTCCTCAAATTTCACCCTGATCATTTTTGTATAAAGGAACGAACAACGAAGAAGAAGGTCCTATAGGGTAGATGTGAGCAGGGATTGTACCCGCTCAAGATCCATAAGAATAAAGAAGTGCTAGGCGCAGTCAAGGTGTCTACCTCCATATGGCACAATAGATTAGGTCATGCATCTACCCATGTAGTTCAGCAAGTCCTCAATCGGCATATGCTTCCTTTTATTAGAGTCTAGAATAAACATGCCATCTGTGATGCATGCCAAAAAGGGAAGAGCCATCAGTTGCCTTACCCTATTTCTTTTAGTGTGTCATCGAGTCCTATGGAACTTATTCATTCCGATGTTTGGGGTCCCGCCCCAACATCCGTTGGTTGCAATAATTATTATGTGTCGTTCATTCATGATTATAGCAAGTTTACATGGATCTATCTCCTTCGACACAAATCTGAGGTGTTTGAAAAATTTCATGATTTCCAAAGTCTACTAGAGAGACAATTCTAAAAGAAAATTCTCTCCATCCAAACAGTTTGGGGGGGTCGAGATATCGGCGTTGAATTTTTTTTCAGTCGTATTGGCATCACTCATCGTGTGTCCTGCCCACATGCACATCAGCAAAACGGGGTTGCTAAAAGAAAACACAGGCATATTGTAGAAGTTGGTCTATCCATCCTCGCTCATGCATGCTTTCCACTAAAATTTTGGGATGAGGCTTTCAGCATTGCTGTACACCTTATCAATACGTTTCCATCCAAAGTAATCAATAATGATAAACCCTTTGAACGTCTATTCAATAAGCCACCAGAATATTCATCTCTTCGTGTTTTTGGGTGTGCATGTTGGCCAAACATGCGGCCTTACAATACCAAGAAACTTGCTTTCCGTTCCAAGCATTGTGTGTTTCTTGGGTATAGCAGTCAACACAAGGGTTACAAAAATGTCTTGATCCGTCAGATGGTAGGGTGTATATCTCCCATGATGTGGTGTTTGATGAACAAGTTTTACCTTTCACTATGCGTCCCAATGCCGGAGCTCGACTACGACATGAAATATCTCTACTTCTTGACTCAACTTTAAACCCTAGCACGACTCATGCGAATGTTGATTCATATCCACATGATTGTAGTTCACCTTCACCAGATTGTTTCGATGGTGGCAGAAATTGTGATTTGAGTGCAGGAAACGACGATGAAAATGGTGAACAAGATGAAAATAGCGCTGTCATCGTATGTGCTCCCTGCCAGGAGGCAATGCGGATCCCGGTGATGCTTCTCTTGCAGCAGGCGCAGACACACCAGGAAGATCTCCCTTGGATCCGACGATGGATGTTGGCGCGTCGGCCCCTCCTCGCCGGGATGTTCTGCAGGTGGCTCGACATCAGCTCAGGGAGGCGACACCCTGTCCTTGCCATAGATGGATCCTCTTTAGGGGGGCACACACCTGTTGCATCCCCCGCGTCGCAGGCGGATCTTGGCGCCGGATCGCCTGTGCACTCTACTACACACCGTCCGGTTACTCGCCTTCAACATGGTATTAGCAAGCCCAAAATCTATACTGATGGTACTGTGAGATGGGGATTACTTGGTGCAGCTACTCCAGAGGAACCTACTATAGTCAAAGAAGCTCTCGTTGATGCACGATGGGTAGCTGCCATGGATGCCGAATACAATGCCCTACTAAAGAACAAGACGTGGTGACTTATGCCACCTCCCAAAGGGAAGAACATCATAGGTTGAAAATGGGTTTACAAAAGTGAAGGGAAAAGCAGATGGAATCGTGAGATGATACAAAGCACGCCTGGTGGCAAAAGGATACAAACAAAGGTATGGACTAGACTATGAAGATACATTTAGCCCGGCGGTCAAGGCTGCCACCATACGACTTATACTGTCAATTGCGGTCTTCAAAGGGTGGACACTTCGACAACTTGATGTTCACAATGCCTTCTTACATGGCATATTGCGAGAAGAAGTATATATGTATCAGCCGCCGGGATATGAGGACAAGTTCAAGAAGATTTATGTGTGTAAGCTTGATAAGGCTCTATATGGCCTTAAGCAGGCTCCTCCTCGGCCTGGTATGATCGATTGTGCAAGAAACTTGAGTCACTTGGTTTTAGACCATCCAAAGGCGATACATCTCTCTTTTACTATAGCAAAGGTGGACACACTATATTTGTTCTTGTGTATGTTGATATAATTGTTGCCAGCTCATCATAGGAGGCCACACGAGCTCTACTTTGGGACCTTGAAAGGGAGTTTGCACTTAAAGATTTGGGTGATTTGCATTACTTCCTTGGCATTGAGGTGAAGCGAGCTACAGATGGGCTAGGCATGACACAAGAACGGTATGTGGCTGATATTGTATAAAGAGCAGGTATCCATCTAAGTAAACCAGTTTGTACTCCATTGTCAAATGTTGAGAAGTTGAGTGTTGTCGATGGTGAAAAATTGGGAACGGTAGTTGCAACAAGATATAGGAGTATAGTCGAAGCTCTACAGTATCTCACATTAACTCGTCCAGACATTTTGTTTGTAGTTAATAAGGTATGTCAATTCCTACATACTCCAACCACCATTCATTGGAGTGCGGTAAAAAGAATATTGAGATATGTACATGGTACACCAACACTTGGACTTAAAGTTTGAATGTCCAAGTCTATGATGGTATGTGCTTTTTCATATGCTGATTGGGTAGGTTGTGTGGATGATAGGCGGTCTGTCGATGTTTTACGACCGAGGGCCTGCCACGGGGTGAACCGGGCAGTTTGTTCGGGCCTCGATGAACCTGGAGCCCGGCGGTATGTTGCGCAGCTGACATTGAGAGCGGGTTTTTATACTGGTTCGGGCCCTCGATCCTTGATCGTGTAAAGACCTTTACGTCCAGTCGGCGTGAGCCTGTTTTTGATTGATGGGGTCAACCGGGGATCGGTTGTGTTGTTTACAACACTTGATGTGTTCAAGTTGCGTTCTCCTCTATGAGGTGCTCCTCGGTCACCTTTTATAGTTCAAGGGACCGAGGAGCACGCTACGGTCCTAGTCGGATACAAAGCGGGTTGTCCGATGAGGATTCGAACACCCAACTCTAAAACAAAGATCCGACTAGAGTTCTATCCTAGTTACAACAGAAGTCACCATAGCTATGTTTCCATTGCCTTCTAGGAGTTGTTGGTGGCCATAGGCTAGGATAGAACCCTGCGAACAACTCGGTAGAGTTCTTTGGTGATCCCATATCCACAAGCCCCCGAACATCTCAAGGTTGAGTCATGAGAGCTGTCTTGCGCTTCTCGGATGAAGCCTTGATATGGTCTTGAGATTGTCGTACGTTGTGCACTTTGAAAAAAGTGCACCCGTAGGGTGTAGCCCCCGAGCTTCTTGCTTTTTGGCACAAAGGGCTGGAAGGTCTTCGAGTTCTTCTCCTCCGTCTTCGAGTTCTTCTCGTTCTGGAGTTCTTCTGACGGCGTGCACTTTGAAAGAAGTGCACCCATAGGGTGTAGCCCCCCGAGCTTCTTGCTTTTTGGCACAAAGAGCTGGAAGGTCTTTGAGTTCCTCTCCTCCGTCTTCGAGTTCTTCTCGTTCCAGAGTCTTTTGAAAAAATCTTGTCCCGGGTATCTGTCGATGTTTTACGACCGAGAGCCTGCCACGGGGTGAACCGAGCAGTTTGTTTAGGCCTTGATGAACCTGGAGTCCGGCGGTTTGTTGCGCAGCTGACATTGAGAGGGGGTTTTTATCTTTGGTTCGGGCCCTCGATCCTTGATCGAGTAAAGACCTTTACGCCCGATCGGTCGTGAGCCTTGTTTTTGATTGATGGGGTCAACCGAGGATCGGTTGTGTTGTTTACAGCATTTGATGTGTTCAAGTTGTGTTCTCCTCTACGAGGTGCTCCTCGGTCGCCTTTTATAGTACAAGGGACCGAGGAGCTCGCTACGGTCCTAGTCGGATACAAAGCGGGTTGTCCGATGAGGATTCGAACACCCAACTCTAAGACATAGATCTGACTAGAGTTCTATCCTAGTTACAACAGAAGTCATTGTAGCTATGCTTCAATTGCCTTCTAGGAGTTGTTTGTGGCCACAGGCTAGGATAGAACCCTGCAAAAAACTCGGTAGAGTTCTTTGGTGATCCCGTATCCACAAGCCCCCAAGCATCTCAAGGTTGAGTCATGAGAGCTGTCCTGCTCTTCTCGGATGAAGCCTTGATATGGTCTTGAGATCGTCGTACGTGGTGCACTTTGAAAAAAGTGCACCTGTAGGGTGTAGCCCCCGAGCTTCTTGCTTTTTGGCACAAAGGGCTGGAAGGTCTTTGAGTTCTTCTCCTCCGTCTTGAGCTCTTCTCATTAAGGAGCTCCGTCTTCGAGTTCTTCTCGTCCCGGAGTTCTTCTGACGGTGTGCACTTTGAAAAATGTGCACCCGTAGGGTGTAGCCCCCGAGCTTCTTGCTTTTTGGTACAAAGAGCTGGAAGGTCTTTGGCTTCTTCTCCTCCGTCTTCGAGTTCTTTTGAAAAAATCTTGTCCCGGTATCTGTTAGCCCCGAGCGTCTTGGAGTTCTTCTATAGATAGAGCTCCTAGGCGTTCTTCTCGTCCTCCCAATTTTGACCGTTTCTCTTTTTTCCGTGCAACCACGGGTCGCACAAAGGCGCTTTTTTTCTGCACCTGGCTTTTCGGGGAACGTTGTCTGGCGTGTTGCGTCAAGCAATGAATTGGCTCTGCGCAGGAATTGAGGTGACCGTTCCTTCTTTGGTTGCCTCGTCTTCCATGGACCCGGTTTATAGGCATGTGTTTTCCACCTATAAATTGGTCCTTCTGGCTTGCTGAAGAGCCAAAGCGTCCTTCTTTCTTGCTTCTCCTTCTTCTTCTTGGAGTCTCCCTCTTCTGTAGAATAGCGTTTCTGAGCTTCTGAGCCATGGTTGCGCCGGTGAGCGAGTTGGATCAGCCCCCGAGCATGGTCTTGAGCCTTCTGAGGTTCTTTTCTTGCGAGTGAGGGATGTCTTGTGAATGGGAATAGCGGCAAGCTATTCCCGCAGCGATTTTACGCCAAGATGTGTTGAGGAGTGAGTGCGGGATGTCTTGCGATTTAAGATGATCTCCTCTCCTCCTCCATTTTTTCTTGGTGTGGGTCAGGTAGGGTTCTTTTTGGTTACCCTCCTGAGCCTCTTTGGTCCACTTTTTCACCGCTTGGGTAGACATATGCCAGCTTTCCAACTGGCATTGGTCGCCGCTCATCTTCGGGAAGAGTTGTGTCCATTGAGGGGTTGCTGATGATTGGGCTCTTGTGGGGTGCTTTGTGCACTCCTTTGAGCTCTTTCCGTCCTGCTGCGACATGGTGAACTCCAGAGCCTTCTGCAGAGGGTTCTTTTTCGCCAGGTCGCCTATCTTGATCCTCAGCTCCAGTCGCTATGCCGTCGCCGGGGTTCTTTCGAGCTATTGAAGAGTTCTTCTGGAGTTCGAGTCGTCTTCATAGGAACCTCCACTGCGCTGCTGGCATGTTTAGAGCTGTAGGAGCCTTTTGTCTTCTTTGTATCTTGTAAGGAGTTGATCTCCACTTTTTGTAATTGATGAGGAATCAATAAAGAGTTCTTTTCTTTACTGTTGTTGTTCTGTCTTCCCTCATCATGTTTCTGTGATGCTTATCAGGCTTTGTGATGTCCTGTAGGGTTGTTTGTCTTTGACCCTTCTGACTTCTTGTTGGTATTGTGATGCCTGGAGTTGTTTTTGCGATGTCAAATGGCCTTTAAAGAGTTGTTTTGTCTTCTGCTGAGGGATCCGACCGTTGTGTCAATCTGTTGCACTGTTCTCGCATAAAAAGGAGAGCCGTTGTCACTTCAAATTTAATTTTGAAGTTGTAGAGGCTCCCATTATAGGGAGTTTTGTCCTATAACGGCTGAAAAATTCTACTCCTTAAATACTTGGATACGGCCTTTTCTTTTTCCTCTGCCTGCCATTTACTCTCGCAATTAGCAATTTTCTTGCCCTAACTCCTCTGTGCCGCCGCTGCTTTTGCCTTCTTACGCCGTTGGTTCGCCAAAACCTTAATCACCACCGCCCTTCTCCCATTCTTTGTCGCGCAATGGGGCGGAGCTCTACTTCCAAGAGTTCTTCGAGGGGGAAGGATGAGGTGATCCCCGAGGTGGAGGCGGCCATGAAGATCTGGCCGGAGTCCGTCGCCACCGCCGGGGATATGGCGATTGTGCTTTTCCTCCTCAAGACTCTCCTTCCGATAGGTCATCGCATCCCCGCGCCTGGTCCGCTTGAGATTGTTCTTTTTATCTCCTTCGTCTGCGCGGGTCTTTGCTTGCCTGCTTCCGATTTCTTCCATGAGTTTCTTCATACTTATGGAATTGCTTTTTCTCATCTTTCTCCCAATGGGGTTCTTCTGCTTTCCATCTTTGTGCATGCCTGTGAGACTTTCATAGGCATCCCTCCATCTTTGAAGTTGTTTCGCTATTTCTTCCGTCTTCGTCCTGGATCTGATCCTTCTGCTCTCGGATGTGTTTCGATCCAGGCCCGTCAGGGTCAGAAAGGAGCATTTTTTGATTATGATCTCCCTGACTCTGTTACTGGCTGGCGCTCTGGCTGGTTCTATGTGAACAATCATCCTCCTGCCCTTTCTGATCATGAGGCAATGAGCCCGATAGATCCCGAAAGTTTTAATGTTCTTTCTCCTGATGAGTCGGAGGTCGCTGAGCTTGTCAACCGTGTCAAGGTCTTGAAGCAGGGCGGTCTTAGTGGCCCTGGTGTTGTTGCCAACTTCCTTCGTAGTCGTGTCCAGCCTCTGATGGTGAGGGAGAGGTATGGTTTTGAGTATACTGGCCCTGAGGATCATTCTCGGGTTGTTGATGATGGTTCTGAGTTGTCTGAGGCAGAGGTTTTGGATTCTCTTCATCTTGTTTTGAAAGATGTGCTGGTGACTCCAATTCGTGTTGTGGAGTATTCAGCTTCGAATCCCCCTCCAGGCGTAAGTTCCTTGTTCTTTTGTTGGATCTGCCTTGAAGAGTTCTTTTTCCTGATTCTTGCTTTTGTTGATCAGCATCTTGGTCGTAACTATTCTGAGACTACTATGGTGACCGTTGCTGAGGCCCCTGCTGCTTCCTCTGACCAAGGTGAGTAAAGACTTCTTCCTAGTATGAGTATTGGGGAATTTGCGTATGTTCCCTTTACTCTAGATCCTCGTATTCTTGCCCTTATAGGACGTAAGCGCCGGGCATGTTCTGTTGAAGAACCCGGTACTTCTTCTGCCTCCAGAATCCCCAAAAGGTCTCGCTCGGCTGTTGCCCATGCCTCCTTGCCGTTGGCTACAGGTATTATTCTTATAGGTGTGGGGGTTTTTCTTTTGATACTCCCTTTCTTTTCTCTTCCATATAAGTTGACCTGTATCTTCTGTTTTTTAGATGGCGTGCAACATGTGCTCTTGGAGTCGAGGGTAGAACAGGCCGAGTCTCTTGTCCGGAATCCGTGAGTTCTTTTGCTCTTTGAACTTTGCCACGGGGTTCTTTTACTTTTGGTGATTTTGGCATTTGTTTCTGTCTTCTGCAGTCCACACAATCTGCAGGCTGATCCGGCTTCTATTTCTTCTATGATTCCTGCTCCTCCAGTGCAGCCTTCTGCTTCTTTGCCCCCTCGTGCTCCTCGTGTGTTCTTTAATTAAGTGATCTCTTTACGAGAGTTCTTACTTTCATAAGATTTTGAGGCGTCTTAATACGAAGGGTTCTTTTTCAGGAGGCCGGCGATGAGGTTTCCAGATTCTCTTTCTCCGGTTTCTTCTGGTCATCCTGCTCTGGGATCTGCTCATTCTGATGATATCGGAGACTAGGCTATTCCAGTGCAGACTTCTTTTCCTGGTTCCTCTGGTTTTTCTGATCGTGAGCTTCGTCGGGATCCTTCTCTTTCTGAGCTGAAGAATCTTTCGGAGTCCGTGGATTCTGAATTTGATCTAGGAACTCGAGTTGCAGACTTGTCTGGGATGTATGGCTCTATGACTGCTATCCTGTCTGCTTTTGATCACAAGTTCCAGGTATTTGTCGAGCTCTTTTTTCCCTTTTGGTCAACCTTTTTCTGATGGGTTGTTTTGAGCTTGACTTGTTTTTGTCTTTTCTCGCAGTCTTTTGTGCGTGACCTCCCTGTCTTCACTGCTTCTCTTGAGGGTGATTCCTTGAGGGCTGAAGTTACCCATCTTCAGGAGTCTAAATGAGTTCTTCGCTCTCAGCTTGATGAAGCAAAGGCGACTTCTGACGGGTTGACTGATTCCTACAGCAACCTTGTGCAGGAGGTCGAAGGTATTTGTCTCATCCTTGTTTCCCTTTTGGGCTCTTTTTCTTGTCTGGTTGGTGCTTGACTTTGAGTGTTTATTTCAGCTCTTCGGGTGACCAAGGCTGGTCAGGAGACCACGATTGGTGATCTGCATACTAAGCTTCGCGAGACAAAGGATGCATTGGCTGCTCTTCGCCAAGTTTGCTGAGCTCGGCGCTTCTCTCCTCCTCTTCGGAATGTATTTGTGACGGACCGCAAAATTATAAGAGCACAAGTCTAAAAATCGATCAAAAAAATGACCAACTTTTCAAACTTGAGGTCATATAAAATTGCGACCATCCGAAATCTTGAAGGATTTCAATCCAACATCGCAACTTACGGGGATCGTAATGATTCGAGTGTATCACATTGTTTGCCATCACATATTACAACACGTATAATTACTTACCATACATCGGAGCCTCAGTTATTATTACAAAACAACTTTGAAAGTAGCGGAAGCAATTTCTTTTAAAACCAAACTGCGAAACAAAATAGATTACATTGCCAGAGTCTTGATCACATCCCACAAAAGCATTATAGAAAAGATAACTAAGCACTATGTAAAAAAGGCCTCTACAACAAAGCACGTTGAGGGCATCTACAATCAGCGCGGCGCGCGTCTGCCCATTAGGATCTCTAAATGTCTGACTTTACAGACCAAAACCTTACCAAGGGTCTGTAGCACACTTTATCACAGACGGTTTTCCACTGGTCTGTGACCTCATTTTTTGCTCGACTGTAGTGAACAGTACCTACAGACAAGTTTTCCTATGAAGCGACTGTGCTTTCCGGTAACGTTATAGACACGCAGCATGAATAAGCGACTGTATCCCTTCTAAAGTTACCGACGCACGGGCCCAGTGTGTGACTGTAATAGCTTCGCATGTACAGACCCCTGTGTAAAAGTGCGTCTGTAAACGGCCACACGTCAGACGGGTGTCTGCACCGCACGCCTATAACTGTTAGAAGCTTACAGACACGCGGGCAGTAAAAGTAGCTGTCTGTACTGTTTGTCGCCCATACAGACGTCGACACACGCGCGTATGTGGTTTGTGATACTTACAGACACGACTTTGGTTTATCCATCTCAGAAGTTCCCGCCCTCTTCACCGACTCTTGTTTCATTCACGTGTGTCGCGGAAAGTAGATTAGTTCGTGACACCCGCTCGTACACGATCGTGTTTGTTTTGTGTTTACAAACGCTTAACACCCGTAATCGATCAGAATCGTGCGGAGACTACGACGCTTACGACGACCCATCGATCGTAACTCTTGGAAAATTAAAGACGCCAAGCGAATCGCTACGGTGTGTGTGCAAACGAGGTTGACGTTTCGTGACGCTTAATTTTCGGGAGCGTGACGAAAAAGTCTGCGAAAACAACCGACGCCAAGATCATCGGGGCAAGATAGTTCAGAATTATCCGGAGGCTTGAGACGCCTCTTAGACACCGACGCGTCCTGTGTGAATGATGACGTTACGCACACGTGTACAGCTTTTAGAATCATCTCGACACCACAAAGATTGATATTATTAATACGTATATAATACATATACATAGGTCCAATCACAAACAAATGGCCGACGCCAAAGGCGGATTGAAAATTCAAGTGTATCTCGGTTGTTCTTCACATGCACCCGTTGTTCAGGGGCACGCCACGCATTGTTCACAACACATATAACATAGTTCACATGCATGTATCCACCTCGGTCGTGATGCAGCAAGGGAACAGAAGCAACTCACGGTTTACGAATCGAAATAGTCACCGTTAGGGTTGATGACATGTTCCATAAGAAACTTGGCGATCTTCTCTCTAATATCCTCCAAATTGATCGGTTCCCTCTTCAAGTCAAAATCCTAATACAAAGAAAAGGTAGGCATAAGTGTTTGTTGTACACATGGTCTTTATCGCCAAACAAAGATAGGCACAAGATGGAGCTGCACTTCGAGTTACCTCGTGACGATCCAAATGAGCTTGATTCATCGCAGCCATCAAGTGGTGCGCCGTGTAGAACCCACATGTCTTGTTATCATTTTGCGTCAGGCACTAAAACATATGAAACACAGTGGTTATTCGCTGAATGGAAACCCAAGTGGCAAGTGCACAACTTCAGGAGAAGCACAACTATTACTTTTGTATACTTGGAGTGAACCACAAACTTTTGCGTCCTTGTCGCCTTCGGAGCCGTGGGATTGAAAACATGCTCAGTAAGCCAACACATGAGTAAAATGTAAAAAAGTCACATTCTTTTTTATTTTTAGTAACATAATTAAGAAAAAAAATGCATGGGTCAGATGTAGGTTAGGAAACACTCACTGTTGTATTGCATTTTTCAACTGGAGCGTTTCTGTCCTTACGCTGGGCGCAGAGTCAACGAAATACACTTTCCTCCACTTGATAGCTATGACAACAGCAATCCAGTGTTGGCCTGGGTTATGCGCAAACATGACAAAGTCCTTGTCGTGATGTTTCCGCAGGCCAAATTCTAGATATGTAAGGCCGTTGCTGTTATGCCCACCGCTCAGCCCTTCGAAGGTCAATGGCTCAGGATCAAGAAAGCCAACTGACAAAGACGAGGCCCTCGCTTCTTTGAGCAGGCATCTAGGAATAGAGAAGCATGCAAAGCAAATTTAGTAAGCAATAGATGAAAGAGGCATCCCGAATGAGTCCGAATAGAAGAAATTGTACTCACAAAGGTGTCATGCAAAATAAGGATGGCCACATCCAATCCATCCAAAGGTCACGAGGTCAAACAGTCGTCGAAACCCACATTGATCTTAGCCTCTTCGTCTGTGTCATGCCAAAAGGCCTCTTTCCCGGGCGATGCAGTAAACGCCACCTTTCACATGTTTGGAGCGGCTGCTTGCATGCACCACCCATGAAGAGCAGCACAACAAGGCCCTACCGTACTAAGTCGTTCGCATGAGAGCATTGGAAATCCATGCCGGTACTTAGGGTTGGCCAATGCGCACCGACGGGCACTTTTCAATTGCTTCCGGTCATAAGGGACGACATTTTCTAGGGAACATATCTTTGTCACCGTTGGATGCTCCATGCCTCTTGCCTGAAAACATGCTTGTTTGGATCACTGCGTTTCGCCGCTTCTCGGCCCGCTGCACTCACGAGAGGCACTCTGGACATTCTTGTCATGCGAGCCATTCCCCGTGTTCTCAGCCCCTGCAGTCTGCGAGGCACTCTCATCATCCATGCCTTGAGAGCCAGTTTCCGCATTGTTAGCCGATGCACTCTGCAAGGCAATCTGACCGTCATTGGCATGAGAGCGAGTCGCCGCATTCCGATCCATTGCACCCTGAGAGGCACTCTGATCACCATTGGCATTCAAGCTAGTCATCTCATTCCCACCCATTGCACTCTGAGTTTGAGAGGGACTCTGGTCATTGCTGTCATTCCCATTTAATAACCTGCTGCGTGCCATATGGTCCTTTAGACTGACTATCACTGTGGAGACGGAAGGCAGAGGAGGTTTTGGTGCGGAACAAGAAGACGGCTGTTGGCGTGTTACAGTCATAAGGTCTCTGCTCCACTGGATCCTCTTAAAAATAGCCTGGCCAAGAGTCTTAATTTCGCCTGTTGGTGGATCCAGTAGTGTAGCCTCAAAACCAGGATTTACATGTTCAATCGTTACAATAGTATGTCCTACCAGTATTGGTTGACCCTCAAGTAGCTCTGGGTGATTCGGGTGTACCTTTCCCCTAGCTACCTCAACCCGATAACCTCCAGTCTTCGTTACAAGGGTACATTGTTCTGGAATGGAAAGTACCTCAGGTGCAGCATCCAGTTGGCTATCCGGATCGGCTGCGTCCGTGGCTGAGGCTGAGGTGCAGCTGCTCTTCAGTCCACCTGCAGCGCTAGGGGTGTTGCCAGGCGGCGAACCTTGTGCTCGTGCTTCCATCGCCACCACCTTATCTTGGAGCTCAGCTATTTTAGCTATAAGCTCTTCTCTAGCTAGCTGCGCGCCGCCCGCCTAGAGACTTCCTCTTTACAGACATGCCACTGCACTCCGGCCAACTCTTCCAACCACCCCAACTAGACACCCCACGCACACCACCCCGCATTGCAGGGGTGCCTAGGACCCCTGTGAGCAGATCTCTTTCCCTTACACCAGTGACCTCAAAAGAAGCATGGGCTGCCTCCTCTAAAACCCTCTCAGCTAAAGACTAAGTTCTTTCACCGAGCCAAACAATTTCAGCCTTGTCACCTAACAATTCTAGTTTGCTGCGTCCACGCAAAAAAGCCGAAGCGCGGACCTTAGGATATTTGTCCCAAGGATTCTGGATTCCTTTGTCGACTAAGTCCCTATCCTCCTTCGCCCACCTTTCAGACATTGCTTCATAACCTCCTGTCCCCAGGCAGTGGTTATACTGGTTCCTCTGCCTAAGCTCCTTGTATCTCTGACTTTTTGCTAGTGCCTCTTCGCTTCCCTTCGCTTGAACAAAAGCTGCCCAATCCTCCTTGCGGATGTATGGGTGCTTCACTATGGCATCCCTCCCCTTGTTGACGTAATTCCGCACTAAATCGCTTTTGTGGGTCCTAAAACTTTTTCCTACCACCTGCCACAGCTTCTTAAATGCTATGTCCTTTAAGTTGGATCGAAACTCCAATGAATTCTAGACACAGTCCTCAAATAATTCTGTCTTGATTGCATGACTTAAGGAACAGACTGAACCTGTGAGCAAGGGGACCCTTTGTCTAGCAATCAGACCAGCAAGTCTCCTCATTCTTAGCTTGGCGTCCTTAGCAGTGGGAAACCCATCCGAAGCGAGCTCCGTGACAACTATCTTATTTTCTGGCCACCTTGTGATGGTCCTGATCCTCACCTTTCGCACCGACCGGCCAGATGACTGCCCCTCTGCAGTACAAACTCCCGAATGCAGCCCTGTAGTAGCATCATCTGTCTCATGCGCTATCTCTTCATATATATCTCTCTGACCATCCTCTAGAGAATTAGTTGTTTCGTTGCCAGATGATGTTGTACATGTGTCATCATCAAACGCCTATATCAAACAGATTGAAGTTACACAGAGAAGTCAACAGCTAGCACTCAAAAAGCTAACCATAAGCAAGGTTTGTATATCACATAGCCGCAACTTACCATTTTCGAGCGTCGTCAACTGCCAGCACACACGGCAAAGCTTCACCGGCAGCCCCGGGGGGTAAGGACAGAGCGGTCATTGTTCTATCTTGAACACGTATATTCATCTATAAAGAAAATAAGCGGCCGAGAATTTGTTGCGGTTTCCTATGACAACAACACATGGATGACAACATTATAGTAGCGGCCGGTGTCAAGTTCAAGTATCTACAACTCGATATATCCATCCGAGGTTAAAATAATACAGTTCAATTATGTAATAGGCTTTTTTTTTTCAACGCAAATCGTAGTAGGCTTTTTATGAGGACTAAACAAACCACTAAGGCATAGAACAAATAAAATGTAGTTCAGGAATATAGGACTATAAACAAACTGTAGTACAGTTCATTTAATAGGCACATTTTTGTAAGACAAGATAGTAGTAGTGCTCGACAGAGCAGAAATTGTTCTTGAGCATGTATATTCATCTATAAAGAAATTAAGCAGCAGAATTTGGTTGCAGTTTCCTATGACAAAAAACACACAGATAACGACATTATAGTAGCAGTCAGGTGTCAAGTTTAGTTTCTACAACTCTATATATCCATTTGAGGATACAATTCACCTTTCCTCACTTATCGGCAACTGAAAAATTCAGGCGACTGCGTTGATGCCTGCTGTTGGATGGAATTCACTCAAGTAGCTTCGTCGCTGAACAGGTTTGAAAATTTCAGTTAACCAAAAACCAGGCAATCCCTTAATATTTATACAGTTCAATCCTGTAATAGGCGGTCTATGAGGACTACACAATCCATAGAGGCACAGATCACAAAAAAAATGTAGTTCGGGAATAGAGGGATATAAACAAACTGTAGTTTAGTAACAGTTCATTTAGTAGGAACATTTTTGTGAGACAAGATAGCAACATTATAGTAGCAGTCAGGTGTCAATTTCAAAGTATCTATAACTCAAAATATCCATGTGATGATAAAATTATACGGTTCAATTCTGCAATAGGCGGTTTATGAGGACTACACAAACCAAAGGCGGAGAACAAAAAAAAATAGTTCAGGGAGAAGAGGGATACAAACAAAACTGTAGTTTAGTAACAGTTCATTTAATAGGCATATTTTTGTAAGACAAGATAGTGGTAGTGCTCGACAGAGCGATCATTGTTCTTGAGCATGTATATTCATCTATAAAGAAAATAAGCGGCCGAAATTTGGTTGCGTTTTCTATGATAAAAAACACACATAACGACATTATAGTAGCAAATGGTGTCAATTTCTTTTAATAAATCCTTCAAAACAAGATCTCATATGGATATATTTCGATAAAATTATAGGTGGGCCCCACTGATGGTAGTTGGTATAGAGTTAAGTAAAAAGTAAAAAAAGAGAATGATTAAAAGGGCTAAAAAGGAAAGAAAAATAATAGGAGGGTGATAGTAATATTCTAACTCATAGATTTCTCCTTCATACCCATGGCAACGCCAAGGGGATATGATGCGTGAAGGATGAAGTTCAAGAGATCAAATCATCTACCAAGGATTTCCTCAAATAAATTATTATATATATTTTATTACATTACGAGAAGTTGTCACCCGTCCAACATATCTAAATATATCTATTCGATATTGGTTCAGCTTGGAGTTTAAACATAAGATTAAATAATCTTTATGCCAATGAGTATATACTGCTTCATATATTTAAGTTCTTCGTTGCTAACTCTCAAGCTTTTCTAACCTTGCACAAAGTAATTACGCTCAATAGCTAATTGTGATCGATTTCTTAGCGATTACAATTCTTCTTCTTCTTTTTTTTTTTTGAGATTACACAAGTACAACAATTCAATCCTTTAACAATACCCTTTCCTACCCAAGCGAAGAACGCGTGGAAGAATTCCGCTAGTATTTATACAGTTCAATCCTGTAATAGGCAGTCTATGAGGACTACACAATCCATAGAGGTACAGATCACAAAAAAATGTAGTTCGGAAATAGAGGGATATAAACAAACTGTAGTTTAGTAACAGTTCATTTAGTAGGAACATTTTTGTAAGATAAGATAGCAACATTATAGTAGCGGTCGGTGTCAATTTCGGTATGTGCAACTCAAAATATCCATGTGACGATAGAATTATACGAGTTCAATTTTGCAATAGGCGGTTTATGAGGACTACACAAACCAAAGGCGGAGAACAAAAAAAATATACTTCAGGAGAAGTGGGATACAAACATACTATAGTTTAGTAACAGTTCATTTAATAGGCACATTTTTATAAGATAAGATAGTAGTAGTGCTCGACAGAGCAGTCATTGTTCTTGAGCATGTATATCTACTACACCTATGTAGAGAACCCCCACTAAGGAGTTCTCTCGACATGCAAGCATGCCACCATGATCATCCAATGGCGGCCCCACTGTTTGAACTAACTAAAAAATATTGTAACTCACAAACCAAAAAAAAAACAAATTAAATTTTGATTATACCATTGAACTCCTTTTAATAAATCCTTCAAAACAAGATCTCATATGGATATATTTCGATAAAATTATAGGTGGGTCCCACTAATAGTAGTTTGTATATATAGAGCAAAGTAAAAAAAAATAAGAGAATGAAAAAAAAGGGAAAAAAAGAATATGAGGGTGATAGTAATATTTTAACTCATAGATTTCTCCTTCCTACCCGTGGCAACATGCGGAAGCTCTAGATTATACATATTCCCATTAGGATGGATTTGGTCACATTATTCACAAACTAAATTATTGATTGACTTTATATATCATTAGGAATGTTTCATTCATATGTTTTCTCCATTGATCTCTAAATATATATTATCCAAAATAACTTTAGATTATCATCAATATATCATAACCTTAAATTCTTAGTGATTAACATCCTAACCTATTTATATTCCACCTTCATACCCGCGGCAACGCGCGGGAATCCTTCTAGTTCATCTATAAAGAAAATAAGCAGCAGAATTTGGTTGCAGTTTCCTATGACAAAAACACACAGATAATGACATTATAGTAGCAGTCAGGTGTCAAGTTCAGTTTCTACAACTCTATATATCCATCTGAGGATACAATTATCACCTTTCCTCACTTACTGGCGACTGAAAAATTCAGGCCACTGTTGATGCCAGCTATTGGTTGAAATTCACTCAAGTAGCTTCGTCACCTGAACAGATTTGAAAATTTCAGTCACCTGGAAACTAGCAAGTCCCTAATATTTATATAGTTCAATCCTATAATAGGCAGTCTATGAGGACTACACAATCCACAGAGGCACAGATCACAAAAAAGTGTAGTTCGGGAATAGAGGAATATAAACAAACTGTAGTTTAGTAACGGTTCATTTAGTAGGAACATTTTTGTAAGACAAGCTAGTAGAAGTACTCTACAGAGCGGTCATTGTTCTTGAGCATGTATATTCATCTATAAAGAAAATAAGCAGCAGTAGTTGCATGCAGTTTCCTATGACAAAAACACACATATAACAACATTATCGTTATAGTAGCAGTCAGGCGTCAAGTTTAGTACCTACAACTCAAAATATCCATGTGAGGATAATTATACAGTTCAAATCTGTAATAGACAGTCTATGAGGACTATACAATCCATAGAGGCACAGATCACCCAAAAAAAAAGTTCACGAATAGAGGAATATAAACAAACAGTAGTTTGGCAACAGTTCATTTAGTAGGAACATTTTTGTAAGACAAGATAGTAGTAGTACTCGATAGAGCAGTGATTGTTCTTGAGCATGTATATTCATCTATAAAGACAATAAGCAGCAGAATTTTGTTGCAGTTTCCTATGAGAAAGGCGCAGAGGTAGTTTATGAGGACTACCCAATCCGTAGAGGCACAGATCACAAAAAAATGTAGTTCAGGAAAAGAAGCATAGACAAGATTGATGGGCTACTGTTGGTATTTATTAAGTGCTAAAAGAATATGAAGGATTCCGCAAGCGCACAGAAAACCTACCATTGTAGCTTTTCCCTAGGAGAGTATTCTAGAGTATCGTATCCACAGGGAAGCGTTGGTTAAAGAATCTAATAACTCACAATCATGCATCTACTAACTTAGCAAAGCACTAGACTAAAGTGAGGGGGTAAATGTTAAATGATAAGAGTTATGAACAATATCAAACACAAGAGAATTCCTATGATAAATGTGTAGTAGCACGTTGAGAGGACAGCGGGAGAGATCTAGGTTCCTATGTACTTCTCTATTACTTAGGTTCTATGATAGCAATCATACAATGGCACTTTGGGACATCAAAACACTAGCCACAGAAAGGGATGAGAAGGGGGCTAGGAAGCTCTGACAAGGTCCTACAAACACCAACCCGAACGTGGTGGAATACATCGGCCATCGGGCTGTCATGTCACCACCACAGGGCTACCACATACTATCCGTGGGATTGGGTGCAATCTCAGGTAACCTATAGGATAGACACCATGTCTACACTAGCGATTACTACTCTAGCTAACTAGAATAACTAGAGCACTCGATGCGAGCGGAGATCCCATGCAATGACATAACAACTATACTAACCAATTATATGAAAGACATGAAAGTAAATAGAGAAGATAAATATATAAATCATAAGTCTTACAAAGAAAGGATACAAGACATACCAAACCCTGAAGACTTCTCCAGAACCGGAGCGCAGCTCCGCTCTCCCTAACTCTCTAGTTGCTAATCTACTACATTGGAGAGTCTAGCCCTAATTCTCTAGTGGAGAGGTTGTCCTCACATTGGGACACCTCGATGATCAACAGATCAAAGGATAATGAATGGAATGAATTAGGGTTTCACCCTGGGGGCAGGGGGTCTTGTTATATAGGGGTCTCCAGGCCTCCCTCCTAGTTCCGTAGGCAATGTGGTACTAAGCCTTGCACCATGTCTTATGATAATGCACATAGGCTTAGATGGGCCGAATTCAGGTTTGGGCCTTCTAGAGTCTTCCATTGGATGCACCATAGCCCTTGGATCCAACCGACCTTGATAGACGGCGTAGATTGCATGGCAATGGCGGTGGTGAACCGACCTATGAAGGTGAGGCTGATCTGTGGGCCCTAGGGCGCGGCCGCCGTAGCCTGGGGGCGCGGCCGCCCTGTCCATATGTCAGGTGGGCCCCATCTTCGGGGTGCTGTCTTCTGGGGTCTTCTAGAGTATTCTTGCGTGGGTTTCAAGTTGAGTTGCTTCACGGATAAGTCTTTGTGTCGTATGGCTTGCAAACTCTGGCGTTTTCCTGTTTAATCCCTGAAAATATATAAATCACCAAAACTCGTAGAATTATGTTAGTCAGGCCCCTAAACTATGTTGATATTCATTTTAAGCCCTTATTTCATGTTTAGTTGACTATTAATATTACGCTATAACAGGTGTCAACAAGCTCCCCCAAGCTTACCTTTTGCTAGTCCCTTAGCAAAATTAATTTGTACTTAGAGCTGGATCAGGAGTTGCTACAACGCTTTCACACCTCCAAAGTACACATGCTTTCAAACAAAATTTCTCCTTCGGATTAGAATAAACTTTTCCAACTTTCAACTCACCCATATTACCTTTAGCCATGGAGCTTATAGCCTTTTCTTGGGATCTTGGGCAATTGAAAGATAGAACAATCAGGTCAAGCACCATGTCTCAAACTCGTTGTTCAACTATCATTCCAGAGTTTTTGCAAGTTTTCAAAATAAAACTCAAAGTTCCTTAGTATGACCCTTTCAAGTCTCTCATTTGTGGATCCTCACTTAGGCAATAATGATGTGTTGCCTTTCTCTCATAATATGTGGTATTTTTGGACTAAGGCAGTAGGACACTATGCCTTCTTCTCTCTCACCCTATATCTAAGGCTTATATGTGGAGCTCATAGGTGGGAGAAAACTAAATTTACTTACTAAGCATATATTGTAAGTTCAAGCAATGGATCCAAAGTCATGAGTCATACTGCATGTGCATGTGTATGGTGTAGTGGAATGAATATGATGGTAGGTGTATGAGGCGAATGAAGTGAAAGCCTAATTCTTCTTTGCTCATGTAGGAAAACATATCTCTCTCTTTAGGACCTTGAAAGTATTTGGGAGAACCTGGGCTATATACTCTTTCTATATATTTTTTTTCTTTTTCTCTCTCTATATTTTTTTTTCATGGAGAGGCGGGCATCTAAGTACCCATTGTTTTATTGCGGACAATTGTCCATTTTTTTTAACTCTCCTTTATTCTTCTTTTTTTTAGGGAGGTAGGCTCTACTCGCCCGTAGGACACTTGTCCATTTTTCATCTCCCCTTTCTTCTTTCTCTCTTTCTTTTTTTTCGACTATACAACCCAAGCCTCATTTTGCAATAAACTTATAGAGAGATAGAAACAAGGATAAAGGAGCTTTATGAGATGTTGGATAAGTGGATATGTGTGGGGAATATTTTTGGTTGTTCTCTCCTAGGGTAGGAGTAGAACATTTTTTTGATGGATCTATGGTGGATGTTTGGTGGATGCGTACTTCTAGGGTAGAAGTAGCATAAGTGCAAGTGGAATATAGTGGAGTGGAGTGGAGTATGTGCATGAGTAGCAGTATGACAAGTTTCTAAGGGTCAACAAAGATTGACCAAACTCAACGCAGAGTAAGCAGCCTATATAAATGTCAAAAGGTTTTCCTAATCTAAGAAGCATGTATATATGGCTATGGTAGGAATCAACACTCTGTCATACAGGAACTCATCATATGCACTTTTTTAATTTTCAAAATAAATCTCCAGAAATCTAGTGTCACTAGGAGTAAGAGAAACAAAGACTCAAACTTTCATATATCATATCCGTCAATCACCTAGACTTTAGATCAAGCATTTGCTACCCACAGGTTTTAGGTTCGAGCAAATCTCAAGTCAAAGCGATTACATTAAAAGCTCGAGAGAAATTAAGCTTGAAAGGTAGGTACTTGAAAGGAATTACGACCAGCAACTATTCATCATTTCCATGCCTAGAGATTATCTTGAGTTTATTTTATTCTCACACTCTAATAAAGATTTTTTAATAAAGACTATATAGACTTTTTTTATTTGGTTTTTTTGGTTATGCATCTTTTTAAATCTTTCTAATAAAGCAAACATATCTAGCTAGTAGTAAATAAGATATGGTAAAGAGATACTTATCTCGATAACTAGGGGTGCTCTCCCCCAAGCTAGATTGGAATGTCGGGTTGATGATGCGGAAGTTGAGGTAGATGGTGACGATGATGTCGGCCTATCATGTCTCTCTTCCTTGAATCCTGCTGAACTAAAATAGACAACAAAGCTAGTGGAACTTGATTAAGCGTTAGGGGTTAGCCACGTTGCTTTTTTGTCCCTTTGGAAATCTTTCAAAGAAAGATTAAATATTTTTGGGGTTTTATTATTTCTATGCATATAAGGATGATGATGCATGCATATTTATTTTATTTTTATGCCACCACAGTAAATATCCTTGTGGGTTGTTACACGCCACAAAATTACTCATATGGGGCTTAGAGATTTTTTTTTTTTCGTATGCAACAAATATTTTTATATTCTTTTCTAATGCAAAGCTAGTGTTGTAATGTAAATATGCTAAAGGAAAATGATTATGCAATGCAAGGAAGTAAATATGCTATGCACTAAATATGGATAACTACCGATCTTACCCTTTCGGCGAGGGCTCAGTGTTTTAAGTCCTCTGAACAAGACTTCTTACCTCATTGTTTCCTTGAGTTTGTTATTTTATCTTGATAGCCGTGCTCCCTGAGATGGTGAAGGATGGTGTCACCCATGTTCTTTGCTGGTCTTATGAGTTGGAGATGAGCATGGACGTAGGCAGCATCTTGTTTAGTGTGCATGCTCGTAAGACATTCACTTGTTGAATTTTGAAGAGACTGATAGACTTCTCCACCTTTTTGCTCAAAGTGTGTCCTACTTGCAAAGTGAAGGTAGAGATCAAGTGCATGGGCTCTGTTGGTGGGAAAACACCAACAGAACCAAAACCATAGGCACATTAAACAAGATAGAGTTGATTTCTTATATGCTTTGGTTAGTCCTATCTTGGGTGACAAGATCATAAGATTGAGCATGAGTGTTGCAGTTAAAACTTTCGGCAGATTGAAACAAACTCCTTGACTTTTGGAAGGGTTTTGCTTATCTATTCATGATGTATCAATGGCATGATTATGATTATCTTCTTCCAAAGCAAGGTGTGCAACATTCTAGCTTACATGATTATGACTATGAGATCAAGAGAGTGGTGATAGGAACAATTAAAGAAACAAAACAAGTTGAGCTATTAAAGTTAGATCAAGCAAGATTGTTACTCTAACATGTTTTTATTCTTTATTTATGAACAAGCCATAAGTAAGGTAAAGCTTAATTAATGACAACTTACCTCAAGATGTTACCTTATTACTTGAGTGTGACGGCACCGTAACACCTTGTGGTGGTCCTTTTCTTCTGCTCGAAGCTTTTCTTCTTTGGCCTCTTGTGTATCTTGTTCCTCACTTGTCTCTTTTATTGCATCGTCCTTTCTTTCTTGTTCTTTAAATTGCGCTCGAACCTTTTTGCTCCTCTCATGATTTTATTCTTGCAGTATTAGTTGACAACATATACCCGAAGGAATATACAAGTAATTGTAAACAAGGGTAGAATTGTCATGGAGCTAAAGGTATCTTCTATGCTACAAAAAAGTTTTGGTTGGATATTTTAATTAGAATTTGTTCACTATTACTTTTTCTCTAATGGGTTAATTTTATTTTATATCTTAAGTTTGATTTTGATATATGATATTTATAAACACATTCAAACTTAGAGAAACAAAGTAATAGTGAGTAGAGGGATTGCAAACCGATGTGTCAAAGTGACGGGAGCTTGAGAAGAGGAAGAGTAATGTCGGATGATCTTTAGAGGAGTCGACCTTCCTCCCCCATGCTCGAACCTTCCTGTCACTCGACACTTTAAGTGTGAATGCTGAACCATCCCTAATCGTTTGTTGCAATCACCATGTCCTTAGATGTTGTTCATCCTTTGTTCCTGCAAGGTTAGTGACCGAGAATACCCGAAGGGAACTTGTCCTAGGAACATGTTGTTTTTGTTTTCTTTAGCATGAGCCTTCATGTGCTCAGATTTTTTTAGAACATAAGACAAAAGTTGTATACAAATATGAGATTTATATTCACTTACCTGTCTTTGATGTTCTTGTGGCCCATTGCTTTGTCCATCCACTTCATTGAGTTATTACTTTTCGTGATCGTGTTGTATGGCACTCTTCTTCATCGAATAAACATAGCATAGACTTTTTTTTTACGCAAAAATATTAGTGGACACATACCCGAAGGAATACAACAAGATCGAAATAGGGGTTGTGTCCAAAGTTCATATGATCTCATTTATGCTAATGATAAGATGGTTCTTTGATTACTCTTAGCATAGATTTTATTTATTATGTCTTATAACAAATTTTGTTTATGGCCGCACTCTAGTGTATGGATCAAGGCAAAGGTAACTTGTAGCAAAAAGATAAAGTGAATGATATTTGATACTTATAATTCTTCCATCAATGATGAATGAATCGAGTCTTCTTTTTGCACAAGGTTGTTAGAGTTCATCGTATGCCTTGCTTCATCTCTAATTTGAGTTTATCTCTTGACTTCCCTGAATTGGTTTTAAGAGTTCCTGCTGGGGGTTAGTCCAACAAAATATCCAATGTCTACGCAAGCAATTCTTAGTTCAATAACCAAACTAGACACCATGTCTAATTCAATTAAGGAAGGCTATTTAACCTAAGCACCACGCTTAATTTAAAAGCCTATGAAAATACCCTATTTGCAAATAGCGTAATTCCCAAACCAAAGCCTACTATAGCGGACAAAGGTGCCATGAAAGCACTCTAGAGATTTATTCAAATGGAGATGAAAGTGTATGACCACGGTGAGTTTTTTTTTTTTTTTTTTTTTTTTTTTTTTTTTTTTTTTAGCGATGCAAGAACTAAACATGCAATGGATCTACTATGAGAAAACTTAAACTAAATGGAGTGAATGCATGGATGCTTTAAACTAAACATGCAATGGTGAATGCACGGAATTAAATGATAACTACTCAATCAATTTATAGTCCATGAGCAAGACTTTCTCACCTTTATTAATCACACTTACCATGATGTGCAACTTCTATGTACGTCACCTGAGATGAGTGCATTGAATTCTCGTGACGGCGACTTCTTTTCCAATCTACATATGGTTAGAATAATATATATTTAAATGCATACCTTGAGATAGCAGGGTTCCAATGTTGATGAATCTTGAATGATCGGGCACCCTGGGTTCCTCAATGTTTCTCTCTTTTTCTTTTCTTATGGAATCTTGTCGGAAGGTCGCAACGACATCTTTTGTCTGTCTATTCCATAACTCAACAGAACAAGGGGGTAATCCTACTAAACCTAGTGATACACTAAATTAGCATACATCAAGATCATTATTAAAATCTTATCGCCAAATGCTTCCCGAAGAACGGCGCCAAAAAGCTTGTTGGTATTTATTAAGTGCTAAAAAGAATATGAAGGATTTCATAGCGCACGTAAAAACCTACCATTGTAGCTTTTCCATAGGAGAGTATTCTAGAGTATCGTATCCACAGGGAAGCGTTGGCTAAAGAATCTAATAACTCACAATCATGCATCTACTAACTTAGCAAACCACTAGACTAAAGTGAGGGGGTAAATGTTAAATGATAAGAGTTATGAACAATATCAAACACAAGAGAATTCCTATGATAAATGTGTAGTAGCACGTTGAGAGGACAGCGGGAGAGATCTAGGTTCCTATGTACTTCTCTATTACTTAGGTTCTATGATAGCAATCATACAATGGCACTTTGGGACATCAAAACACTAGCCATAGAAAGGGATGAGAAGGGGGCTAGGAAGCTCTGACAAGGTCCTACAAACACCAACCCAAACGTGGTGGAATACATCGGCCATCAGGGCTGTCACCACCTGGGGCTACCACATACTATCCGTGGGATTGGGTGCAATCTCAGGTAACCTATAGGATAGACACCATGTCTACACTAGCGATTACTACTCTAGCTAACTAGAATAACTAGAGCACTTTCGATGCGGCGGAGATCCCATGCAATCACATAACAACTATACTAACCAATTATATGAAAGACATGAAAGTAAATAGAGAAGATAAATATATAAATCATAAGTCTGACAAAGAAAGGATACAAGACATACCAAACCCTGAAGACTTCTCCAGAACCGGAGCGCAGCTTCGCTCTCCCTAACTCTCTAGTTGCTAATCTACTACATTGGAGAGTCTAGCCCTAATTCTCTAGTGGAGAGGTTGTCCTCACATTGGGACACCTCGATGATCAACAGATCAAAGGATAATGAATGGAATGAATTAGGGTTTCACCCTGGGGGCAGGGGGTCTTGTTATATAGGGGTCTCCAGGCCTCCCTCCTAGTTCCGTAGGCAATGTGGTACTAAGCCTTCCACCATGTCTTATGATAATGCACATAGGCTTAGATGGGCCGAATTCATGTTTGGGCCTTCTAGAGTCTTCCATTGGATGCACCATAGCCCTTGGATCCAACCGACCTTGATAGACGGCGTAGATTGCATGGCAATGGCGGTGGTGAACCGACCTATGAAGGTGAGGCTGATCTTGGGCCCTAGGGCGCGGCCGCCCTAGCCTGGGGGCACGGCCGCCCTGGCCCTATGTCAGGTGGGCCCCATCTTCGGGGTGCTGTCTTCTGGGGTCTTCTAGAGTATTCTTGCGTGGGTTTCAAGTTGAGTTGCTTCACGGATAAGTCTTTGTGTCGTATGGCTTGCAAACTCTGGCGTTTTCCTGTTTAATCCCTGAAAATATATAAATCACCAAAACTCATAGAATTATGTTAGTCAGGCCCCTAAACTATGTTGA
>JADLZK010005184.1:0-26974 GCA_015847255.1 Hyparrhenia diplandra | reverse complement strand
TATATGTGCACCCTAGGATCAATCGCACACATATAATGACAAAATTAAAGGAAATAGTATCATTAGAGTGCCTTATTACATCATGACGTATCTCAAACATAAATAACATAAAAGTCTTAACAATAATAGAAACTAGCTAAGCTTGGTAGCCTTCAACTCCACTGTGGAAGATCAACCGTTGACACTCAAGCCTAGTAGTCATCTTCAAAATGGGTTGAGTAACCATGGCCATCGTACCCATCCAGGGATTTTCCCAAAAATGAAATATAAAAGCAAGCGTGAGTACCAGCGTGCTCAACAAGTATAACATGGGTGTAAATGAGGCTCAAAAGGCGACCTTTGGTTATCTTTCAGCGGTGAGCTTTTCAGTAAGTCAAGTTTTATTCATTCTAATCATTCTAAGGTTACGTAGGCACCAATTTATTCCCCAACAATTAATTAAGACCACTGCTTGTTCAAGTATCACCATTATTCACCATTATCATCATGTTACATTTATTCAGTGAGTTTCGGAGCAGCATAGCGTGAGCACGGTACATTATAACTGTGATTTTACTACTGTAGCGGTGTATGCACTTTAACGTGAGGTTATGACTTTCAAATGTAAAGGCTCATGACTTCCATTACACGAAAATCATACATAGCCTTTGAGAAAGATTATCAACAGTTCGGAGCGCATATAGGTTTTGAGCAGCGGCAGAGATATAGGACTCAACCTTCCCAGATGGCTGCGATGACATCGACCTATACACACAGCGGGACCTGCTATACCCAGCAGGCAACCCCTTTTACGCCACAAGGGGTAACCCCAACAAGCTGAGACCGCGAGCTTTCTAATCAACTACTGATCGAGCCACATGGCCACTCGGTTGTGCGGTTTTCCGGCTTTTCTCGAAGCCGGATCGGAGTCCTTATGGAGCCAAGAGCATCAAAAGAGCTCTCTCGCCACTGTTGTTTCATTATACATGCTTTCACACATCACCAGCGTCTCATAAATAGGTAGCATCATTGGGTTCATTTATCTTTAGTTGAGCGCCAGCAAAACTACGCAGTGCATATCTCCCAAGGTAACAAAGAGAGAACGAATAACAAAACTAAGGACAATCCTTAAAAACAAATTAATTAAACTCATGCATGAAATAATGGTTAAAGGTGAGATAGGTCGCAAGGTAAAGCCCAAGCTAGACTTGCCTTGGCCGAGGTGGATTTGATTCTTTGGTCTTCCCTGGTCCCTCGTAGGCACTCCGGTCGCTGAGAAGTCGCGATCACCGACAAGCGATCACCTCCCTACTCAAAGCACCGCGCAACAACATACGCATGTCGAGAATCAATCATGCAAAGCAGCAAGCCTATCATTAGAACATTGCACCAGCGATGCTGAAATAAATTGAAAAGTTTTCTATAAATCAGTCTCGATTTTACTCACGATCACCGCAGAGATATAAGGGATCATGCAGCGGTCGAGAGCTAAAGTCGAAAGCGAGGATCTGACAATAAAAGCGAGGCTAATTAAGCGAGGTAGTGAGTGAAATCTAACTACGAAAATTAACAGTGGCTAAACTGAGACTAACGGTGGCATAAACATCTAGGAAAATTTAACTTCACGATCCTAACGCAGCAGAACGGATCGATTTGGATTTAAAAGCGTGAAAGTTATAAGCAAATGAAGATAATGGCAGCTTCAGAAATACTGAAAAGCGTAATCGGATCCGAACAAATGTAAATACGCTTTCAGCGGTGAAAAACGCGAGCACGGAATACGCAAAGCGACCGCTGATGATCATTAAAAACCCGCGAGGGGCTTTTTGTGCAAACAGCAGCAGGCCGAAAGGGTATCTTGGATCTCGTCGCCAGTCGGATCAGGATGGGCAGCATCGATTCGATCGGGCGATGGGGTTTTGCGAGACGGCCGGAGATGCGAGTCCGGTAGGCGCTGGCCGCGTGCGAACGGCACGAGATCGCCGGAGTTCAGCGTTTACGCGATCGCGGTCAGCGTTAGAGCGGCGACGGACACGTAGCGGCGCAGGGCGATCGTCGACTCGTCAGTCTGACGTGACGGTCGGAACGCGAGTGCGCGATGCGTCGACGCATGGTGCGGCGGTGGAACAACTTCGCCGGCGAGATGGACTCGGCCCTAGCGCCATCACGGACAAATCAGCGGCATGGAAACAACGAGGAGGTCATCGTCTCACCGACGCGTCCAAATCGGATGGAGATCGATGACGAACGGCGACACGGCGCAGAGGATGGCGAGCGGACGGTGGAGCTCGCAAGGCCGAGCCGCAGGCGTCGAGCAAACCGTGAGCAAAACAAGAAGAAAGAGGGCTACGCGGTTTATCGGCCGCGACGCGAACCTCGGACGGGCGCTTTCGCACGACGAGAACGACTGGCGGAGGACGGTGCTCTAGGTCGTGCGCTGAAGCTCGGAAGGCGGCTAGTCTGCCGCTACTGCGTCGCGGGTGCGTGAGGTTGGAAAGGGCCGACGCGTGTGGGCTGCCTGCGAGTTTAAGAAGGAAGGCACCGGCTCCAAGAAGGAAGGTCGCGGCGCCAAAGGAAAGTGCCGCATCACGGATTTGGCGCGATCACGACGAGCAGGTCGGGCGCTCGTCCAGGTCGCAGGGAGGGAAAGGGGATGACCACGTAGCGATGGGGGCCCGCACGCGTGGCGGCTAGTGGATCAGAATGCAAAGCCACGCCGCTTGTTGCCTCAAGTTGGGCGCCGGTTAGCAAGTCAAGGGAGAGCTCGGTCCCGACAGAAAACAAGGAGAGAAGAGGTAGGCCGGCAATTTGAGCTCGCTGAGAGTCTGAAAATGGAGAAAGAGTAAAAGGAGGGAGAAATCCTTTTCTTTTTCTAAACTCTTTCAAATTGCTTTTTGAAAATTGATTTGAACTCAATTTAAGTTTACACTGAAAACCAATCACACCAAAGAGAAATATGCAGCAGCAGATGAGTGCATCAACCATGAGTCTATGATTGATTTTTATTTTTCCTTGATAGATAAATGCAAGAGAAGAATGAAGAAAGTTTCGAATATACAAGACATATGAAGACAAGACTTGATCGTGAAGTAACTCAACCCGAAAAGTGGACTAAAACATTCTAGAAGATACGGAGGACACCGAAAAAGACGGGATGCCAAGGTGGCACTCCACCCTCGGCGCCGCCAAGCCATGTAGGCCGGCCGCCCGGGTGGGGTTGGCTGCCAACCTCTCCTTTCTAGGTCGGTTTACCACCGACTTTGAGGTTGCATTTACACCGTTGTTGAAGGTCGGTTTGATCCAAGGGTTGATGTTCATCGCCAAGTACTATATAAGAAGACCACCAAATGACCCCAAAGGCTCGATAACAATTTCACAATCATACTCATTCATCAACTCATACCCATCTAGTCCAGTAAAAGTCTAGACCTAAGCCCTAGTTCATACTAGAAGTAGTTAGCTATCTAGCTAGTTCTAGTTGAAGATCAAGTTCATCTTGAGGTCCCGGATAGTCAAGAAGTAGCAAGGATCATCGTTCTTGAGACTTCTCTCTTGTATTCGATCTGTAAGTACTCTTATATTTAGAATACAATTGTTATGGCTTTGATCTTTATAATTATTATATTCTTATTGATATGTGTTTATGCTTGCTATGATTATATGTTTAGTTTAGTAAGATTGCTTTTATATTTTATGCATGGAATTGTATAGCATCCATATAGATGATCACTATGTGGGTGATAAGCAATGTGTAAACGTGGTGTTTATACACGTTTATCCGTAATTGCACCCTACATTCTCGGGCCGTGTGGTAGATCGCGGGAGTGACCGTCCTGTTGAGTCCTTTGGAATCCACCCTCGAATGTAGGACTAGTCGAGTTTATTATTACGGTAATGATCAAGTTTAGGCCCTTGGTTGTTATTGGTAATGCTTGCCATGTGTAGAAGTAATCCAACCTTGCCATGATAGCTAGATGTATTGCACTAATTGTAGTATTCATTTGACATATATGATTAGGGAGTATCTTAGGAATATTCATTCTATTCTTCCTATAACATGTTAATATCTCGTATGATACTAGTGGCTTATGATGATCTTAGACTTGGGTATTTATCATTTATATAATTATCTTTATCCCGCGACTTATCCTGTTAAGTAATGTTAGATGCATATGGCTACTCTGCATTACACTACTATAAGGTGGATCTCATAAATAAATCACAATATAAATCATTAGATGTCCTTTTCTCTCTACTTTCCATAGACTCCCTTCCCGTGGTAAAATATAAATACGATACCCGGATTACTCCCGTGAAGTGCTACAATTGGTATTTCTATCCGTGCGCCTGCAGATATCATGGTCATTCTTTTATCAAGGCCAATCAACAAATACCATGCCTCGCATTTCTTAGAGCGTTATTGCTAGGGTGACAGACTAGTGTATAGGTAATGCCTAGAAATGAGTGGTATACCTTGAGTACATATCCTGGTGAGATTAACTCCACTATAGATAATGATGCTAAGTTTACGTCCCCACTACTAACACCGCCTAACTCCGCTTTGTTGGATCATGAGGTTAATCCCATATCCAAGCTAACATGATTAGATAGATATCCCATATATATTTCTTTCGCCTTCCTAATTGGGATCGTGTAAGAAATATCAACGAGAGGGTAAAAAGTCCGGACCATTGCTCTCCCTCTTTTCTCGGGTAAACAACCTCGGGCGCACCTTGGGAAGCCCAACCTTGCTAGTGGGGAACGGCCCATTTTAATGTCCCCTGTTTCCCCACGATGTGGTGACAGGGCAATCGATTGCCCGACGATCCAACCGCCTGTTATCTCCCTCGCATCCCCCGTTGATGGGACATAAAGGGAACGGTTGTCACACGCTGCGTCACCACGCCCAGGGAAACATAACTTCACTATTCATTTACTTGCGGCTTCACGTCCCCGACACGCAGTCCAAGAACCCTCGGGATATCGACACCACACCACGGCCTTGCACCCAACGAGCCAAGAATCGCGGTGGGATCGGAGGGTCCCGTTGGACCCTCGGGTTGCCCCCCCCCCTTTGGGCGACGGACACAGACGCAGGAGACACCAAGACACGCGTCCACACTAGGGCATCCCCTCCGGGGAACCCGATGCTCGGGCTCGGGCATAATACGCCCTATAGCCCCGCGGTAGACACCTTAGCATTTGTACCACGACACGTATTGTATACATTATCTCCCCTTTACCCTATAAAAGGGGGGTGATGCCACAATAGAAGGGATCCCCTTTTGCTAGGTTTACACACTTAGACATCTCACCCCGGATTGAAGTTCTTCATTCCCCCGAAATCACTTGTAATCGCTTTGGTTCTTGTGCACATTTGATGCGAGGTAACACGTAAGGACACCACCGGCTGGGCGTAGGGCCCCATAGCCCGAACCGGATAAACTCTTCGTCTCCCGGCTCGCACACGCCATCGGGGCGGGGGCGCATGCCAACCTATAAATTATTGCCGGGTGCTTGGGATACCCCGGTTCTCAAAACACCGGCGGTTGACGCGCCCGTGGGGAGCGCGTGGCGAAAATCACTTCCGATAACCCTAGATGGCGACATCACCGACCTTTCCATTACCGTTGCGGAGCACGAACTCCGTCAAGGAACGACGATCCGGTTCGGCACCTCGAGTTCATGGCGCGGGCGTGACTTCAAAGGCGACCTTATTTCCGATCGAGTCGAAGACAACCGCGTTCGGTCACCAAGAGGTCAGGCCGCCACCATGGTCGTCGCCACGAGACGCGACAGCGGCAACGGCGCGGCAGGCGCAGCTCCAACTACGACCTCTTCCCGTACTGCGACGACACCGATGGGGAGGAGGAAGCCGCTACGCTTTTACGAGCGGCCGCCTAATGGCACCGAAGGAGTAGGGCGTGGCGTTGAAGGACCCGCGAGCCCGGCGGCAAGCGCCTCACTCGGCCATGGGAGGAAGCGGGCGTATGGGCGAAGCGGCTGCGACAACAATGCTCCGGACATCCACGAGGCATTGGGTACGGCAACCACCACGCCACTGGTCGCCACCACGATGCGCGGCAAGCGAGTTTCCCATACCGGGGGTGCTCGGGCTAGCGACGGGCGCACCAGGATGACTATCCCCGTGCCGCCCGGTCAGTTTGGGACGGCTTGTTCGCCACCGGGCGAAGGTGCCTCCTCACCAAGGAACGGTTGGCGCCTACTCCGAGAGCTTCATGATGAGTATCCGAAGTTTAGGGTACCACCCTAGGGCATCTTGTGTTGTAGAAAGCATTGAACCCGGTTTTTCAATAATGAATATTATGATCCCCTTCGGGGAATGCTATAACATGGAGCTCGTAGATGGACAACTTACGGATCCCGGGAGAGCGATGACAATGCGAAATCCCGCCCGACGACGGCGCTCGCGGCACCAACCGCATCTGCCGGTCCGACCGGTCGCGATCCCCGCGAGGCAAAGCACGCAATTACGAGACATTGAAGCTCGGCTTCCGGGCCGAGGCAGCGAAGTCGCGGCGGCTAGAATAAGCCATCCAGCGAACAGCGCAACGAGGAAGAAAACCGACGAGCGCGCCTCAAGCCCCGAGCGGCCAGTTAATACGGAATGGAAACGGCGTCCCCGAGGGTGCCAGCTCCTTTCAACCGCGCCCCGACCTTTAACGTAGTCAGCGTACGCGATGCTTGTTCGGGAAATGCCCGAACCCTTGACCACCGAAGGGAGGAGGCCACGAGACGGACTCAAGGAACTCTTGGATAGAGTCGGGGGTCCAACAAGCCCGAGCTCGGCTTCGAACTAACTATGCACCTCTAGGCGTCGAATCAACTCGCGGCCCGACAAGCTTCCGCCGTACACAAGAACAAAGCCAAGCTCCGGCGTGTCCTATCGAGGAGCGTCGATGGACAACCGTTCAACCGTGATGTTCGGAACGCCTTTTGGAAAACCAGCCAAACCGAAGCGGCCGAGGGGACGGTCGGGACGGAACCAACAAGACAATCAACGGCTCCCCCGACCTAAGAGATGAAATTGAACAACGCCGAGGGAGCCGCAACGAGCAAGGCAGCTCGCTGATGGAGTCGGGCCACAAGTCTTCACGGAGAAATCGAGAAGGGCGCCGGCGCGTCCACGCTTTCGACCTCCGAGCCATATTGAGGAACTCCGCCGAAAAACACGCCCGAGGTCCGGCTAGATGACTACCGCTGGCTTGCCGGTTCGCGGAGCTCATGACGATAAGGTTATCATCCGTAACTTGCCACTCTATCTTTCAGTCGGCCCGAGCATGGCTTGAGCACCTCCGCCCAACCAAATCACAAGGCCGGGATGATTTGGTGCGAGTCTTCGAAGGAAACTTTCAAGGCACATACCGCGCCCGGGAAACTCACAGGACCTCGGGAATTGTCGCCAAAAACCCGACGAATCCTGGCGCGCTTACATCCGGCGTTTCTCAAAACAAAGGAATGAACTCCCAAACGCGTGACGGATTCCGATGTCATTGGGGCGTTCTTGGCGGGCACCACCGAGCTCGTCGATGAAATTGGGACGCCGAACCCCAAAGCGAAGCCAATGACCTTATGGACATTGCGACCAAGTTCGCATAGCGGAGAAGAGGTCGTCGGAGCATTGTTTGACCAAGCCTCCAAGAAAGGAAAACGCCGGGAGGGACGAGGCCGAGGGGTCAAATCCCCACGCGCCAAAAAAAAAAAAGAAGAACAAGAGCGCGGGGGCAAAGGATCGCCCCGGGGCGACCTCGATGATGACCTTGTTGCGGCAAAGAGACCGAAAAGGGACCTCGAGCACCCCGAGGCAAGTTTGATGACATGCTTAAGAAACCCTGCACAAACCATCAATACCCCATCAAGCATACCTTAGAAGAATGCAAGACCCTCCGCAAACATTTCAACAAGCTTGGAGTAATCCCCGAAGGTGAAGAAAACAAAGAAGAACCCGAGGGAAGGACGGGGAAGACTCTAAGTTTCCGAAGGTCGACAACTGCTTCATGATCTTCGGAGGCAGAACAAGTAACATGACTGCTCGGCAAAGAAAGAAAGAGCGACGGGAGGTTTTTTCCGCAGAGCCTGCCACCCCCAAGCTTCGCAAATGGTCAGATCAAGCAATCACGTACGATCAAAAGGCCCATCCGCATCATATTCCTAACCCAGAGCCTATCCACTGGTGGTGGACCCGGTCGTCGGTAACACGAGATAATTAAGGTCCTCATGGATGGAGGAAGCACTCTCAACCTCATTTACAAGGAGACTCTAGATTTGCTCAAAATCGACAAGTCCAAGATCCGCCGAGGGGGCCCGCCTTCAACGGAATTGTCCCCGGGAAGCAAGTGAAGCCCCTCGGGCGGATTGACTTACCGGTATGCCGGGACCCCATCGAACTTTTCGTCGGGAAACCACGACCTTTGAGGTCCTCGGATTCGAGGGTCTACCATGCGGTACTAGGCGGCCATGCTACGCCAAGTTCATGGGCGTACCCAATTACACGTACCTCAAACGAAGATGCCAGGGCCTAATGGGGTCATCACCACCGGTTCGACATATCACCATGCATACAAGCTGTGACGTCGAAAGCGTTGAGTATGCCGAGGCACTCGCCATATCGAGACACTCATTCTTTGAAGTCTCAAAGAGCTTTGACAAGATGTATGAGGAACACGAGGCCAAGCGACACGCGGGTAGCTTTGAAGCTTCAAGGCAACAAAAACCGTTCCTTTCGACCCCAAAGCGTCCCCGGAGAGAAGGCGGTGACCATCGGTTTCGGAGCTCAACCCGAAAGTCAACGTAGCGGGATACGAGGCCACGGTCAACGGTCTCCGCATTGCGGTTGACCTCGGGTCCGGCGCTGTAAACAAGAGGGGACTCTCGGCTCGTGGTGGATCAAGTGATGAAGGCCTCGGCCTGCCACGATCCAAAAAATGGAGGCATATTGCCGAGAGGTAAGAAAAGCCGGAAGAAAAATTTCATGGCCCGGAGCATCGACACACGCCAAGGAGGTACAATGAAGCGACCAGACGAGCTAGCAAAGGTTGCGTCTACAAGGGCATTGTGCCCCCAAATATCCCCGACGCTGGACCTCTACCAGCCCTCAGTCAAATACCGGGACCGGGAACCCCCTCGGGCGACCAAACCCCTCGGGGCTACGGCACCCCTTCGGGAAATCAAAGACAAAACTCAGAAAACGAAGTTCCTCCGGAAGTAACACGACAACAACCGGAGGCCATGCAAATTGAGGAAGAAGCACAAGATTGGCGACTACCGTTGATCAACTACGACCCGAGAAGAGGTACCCGAGGACAAGACCGAGGCAAGGCGGATAGCCCGACGGGCCAAATCCTTTACGATGATTGGGGATGAACCGGAGGCTGTACAAAAAGGGGGCCCTCGGGAATATTTCGCAGGTGCATCCCGAGAGCAAGGAAAAGAGCCGTTGGTAGATACCCATGGAGGAGAATGTGGGCACCATGCTGCTCCACGAACCCTGGTGGGGAAAGTCTTCAGGCAAGGCTTTTATTGGCCGACAGTAGTCCGAGACGCAAATCATATAGTCCGAACCTGCAAAGGTTGCCAATATTATGCCCATAAGACCCACCTCCTGGCACAGGCTCTACAAACCATCCCGATTACTTGGCCATTCGCAGTATGGGGACTGGAAATGATCGGACCTCTCAAGAAGGCGTCCGGGGGCTACACTCATGTTCTGGTCGCGATAGACAAGTTCTCCAAGTGGATCGAAGCCCGACCGGTTATCACACCTCGGACGAAAGAAAGCGGTAAGGTTGTTTGAAGATTTGCTCTCAAGGTTTGGCGTCCCGAATTCGATCATCACGAGACAATGGGACCAATTTTATTGGAAAAAAAGTTCCTAGACTTCGCGAAGATTACAACATCGTGGTCAACACGCTAGCGGTGGCACATCCGAAGACCAACGGACAAGTAGAAAGAGCCGATGGCATGATCTTGAAAGGCCTCAAACCAAGAATCTTCAACAAGCTCAGTCAGTACGGCAAAAGGTGGTACCAAGAGCTGCCGTCCGTTCTATGGAGCCTACGAACGACGAAGAGCCGGGCAACAGGATTCACACCCTTCTTCCTGGTCTATGGGTCCGAGGCCATACTCCCCTCTGACATAGAGTATGGATCCCCAAGGCTTCGAAACTACACCGAGCAAGGCAACGGAGGGCGGGGAAGACTCCATAGATCGGTTAGAAGGAGCAAGAGACATAGCACTAATACACTCTGCCCAATACCAGCAGTCGCTTAGACGGTATCATGCCAGAAAGCTAAAGCCCCGAGGCTTTCAAGTTGGCGACCCAGTATTAAAGTTAAGAAGAGACAACCGAGAGCGACACAAGCTGGCTCCCCCATGGGAGGGGCCATACTTCATCGCCGAAGTACTCAAGCCCGAACTTACAAGCTTAAAAACGAGAAGGGCGAAAGTCTACTCAAACGCTGGAATATAGAACAACTTCGCCGGCTCTATCCTTAGGGCCAAAAAATATGCCTTGTACATACACTTCTTGTACAAAAGCAATAAAGAAAATCTTCTTCCTTAAAAAAGATATGAGTCAAAGTATTTTTCTTAGGTAGGTTTTGTCTTAAACACCTTCAAAGACAAAAACCTCCCTCGGGGGCTACCAGAGGGGAACCCCTCCCCTTACGATAACCCCTTGAAAAAACTAAGAAATGTGAATGCTTTGAAAAAATTCCTTTTTTCGCTTATGACACGCTTAAACTACAAGAATCTTCCATAGAAATTCTGGAACGAGACAAGAAAGACTCGAGGACCACCCTCAGGGGTATCCATAGCCAAATCGGCTCGGGAAAGAAAAAATACGAAGGCAATTCAAGCACTTAAGTAAGACAGAAGCAAAAGAGTAATATATTCTCTAAGGTACCAAGCATAAAGGTCCCTAGGTTACAAAAGGCCACTCAGACCGCCTACCACAAGTTGTTTACAAACTTAACCCAAAGGAGCTCACGGGCCCTGGATATTCTCCGACCCAACATCAGGTGCAGAGGGTTGTGAAGGAGGATTCGCCGAAGTACTCATTTCTTCATCACCTTCCCTCGACAAGCCTACGAAGACGTCCTCGGAAGATGCCTCCATGGGCTCGGGGGCTGCCTCATAACCCGATTCTATGGGCGAAAAGGCGGGAGCAATTTCATCTTTGAAATGAGCGGCCAACGTGCTTGCCGGGCCCTCCGCCCGGGCATGGAGGTCGGCGATCTTCTCTTCATCTGTCTTCTCATCGGCAACACCTGCTTCTTCTTCATCATTACGCCCCAGGAAGAAACCGCCGGAAAGAATCCTGAGGGTTTCGTCCGACAGGGGGAAATGCGAGCACACCACCGCAAGGCAGCATCTCATCCCATTGCGGAACGCGCCCCGAATCTCACCTCGGATGTACCCCGAGGGCGCTCACCGGCTCTGAACGGATGTACCCGATACGGATCCGAGAGGCCCGAATCGACGGATATGGTCCAGTACGACCTCCTCCAACTCCTTACGCGAGCTCTCCTCGGCATTTAGGCATTGAGACATGTTGGTGGCGGCTTCTACTGCCTCGGCCCTCAGCCTCTCCGCCTCTGCAGGGAAGAAAAATGAGGTAAAGGGTCATAACAGGGGAGGCCATCCGGCAAATGAAGACAGAATCAGAGAAGTCATACCTTCCCACATCTTCTTCCATTTAAGCATTTCGTTGTGTTCATTAACAGACAGGCTCCGGACCAGCTCCGCATCCTTTTTCGCCGAGTCCACCTCCCTTGACAGCTCCTCCACCCGAGTACTCAGAGAATTGGCCATCTCTGATTGCTTCTTGGCCTCCTCCCGGGCCTGATCGCGCTCAATGCGAGTTTCCTCCAAAATCTTCTGGGATTCAACCCGACCCTCCTCACAGTCACGAATGGCTTGGTCAGCATCTGACTTCGCCTTGGCAGCCATGGACTTGGCCGTCTCTAGCTCCATCGCCGAAAACCGAAATCGATTCTCCTGCCCAGTGATGAGCTCGGTGAGGCGGGTCACCTCCCTCTTTGTCTCACGTAGCTCGGTTTGGGTCTGTCTGAGGACATTCCAGCTCGCGACATTCCTCCTCAGCAACTCGGACTTCTCACGAGCAAACCGCTTCAAACTCTACAAACCTCAAGACGTCCTCAGGATTAAAATAGGGAAAGCAGATATCAAAATAAGGAAGGGACTCAAAGAAAGAAGAACAAACCTCGTCCGTTTGGGACAGGCGATGGCGTAGAGTTTGACTGATCGTCTCCAAACCCTCGGTCGCCCATTTCTTGATATGATCATACTCCTTCCAGGCAGCGACCTCGGGACGGTCATGGATCACAAGCGACGAGGAACCTCCTTCTGATGGCCTCCTGAGCTCGATTGCAGGACCACCCCAAGCACAAGGGTCATTAGAGAATGGCACGCAACCTAAATCCTCCCCAAATTGGGAAAATCGACCAAAGAAATCTAGGGGACCTTCACGACTTACCCCGAGTAATCCGGGGTCGGAGCGCCGGAAGCACCCTTCTTCGGGATAAGAGAGGTGCCAAAATTGGACGACGGACAGACTGCCAACTGAAGGGCATTGGTTGACGCCGAGGGTGGCTGCAAGGCTTCGGCTGCATCAAATAGGATATCTTGAGCAACCTCTCCGAGAGGATCCGGGAATGGCCCCGAGCTAGAGGGATTTACATTGCTAACAGGATCGATCCCCGCAGCCTCTACTCCCGAGACCCCCTCGGCCTGAGCCATTTCGGGGATCAAGCCCTCCATAGCCATGGCCTGAGATGGTCAAGCATGGGGAGGAGAAATCAGCCCTAATCGAGCCTGGGAAGCTTCCTCGGGATGATCCAGTACCCCTAGGGGAGATGTCTCGGTGGGGAATCGGAACAGGGAATTGTCCCGAGGCCGACATCCACCCCTCGGATCGGGTCGGTCACCACGGGAGGGATCACGAAGGGGGGCGTTGGCGCCGAGGAATCTCCTGCGCGGGACAGCCTGACGACCTCAGCCCGCGGAAGACTGGGCGCTAGACTTAAGCTGCTTCCGGGGATGAAGGACAAGCGGTTCGGAAACTCTTTTCCAGATAAAAGAAGAAGCCCGAAGGAAGTCAGAGGCGAACATCAAAGAAAGTCAGAAACAACCAGTCAACGAATGAAACAATTTAAAGCAGAACAGGGAAGGAGAGTCAACTCACAGAGACTTTGGGGCAGCTTTCGGAGTGGCCGCTGCCCGAGACTGCGCCGACTTGGGGATCGACCGGCTCCCAGTACCAGAACCGGCCGCTTGCCGCACTAGGGTCAGAGCTCCCAGAGGAGTCTCCGGTTCCTTCCCCGTTGCCACAGGCTCGAGGGGCATTTGACCATGTTCGGGGCGACCTCGGACTGCCCGGATTTCTGCCGGAGTCGGAAGACTGGAGCGCCGGAACACGCACCCCGAGGAAGCTCCTACCACCGGCGACCCGGCACGGGCGTACTCCATTAACTCAGACCGCTCCTCAGGCCGCAACAAAGACCCCATAGCGGCATCCTGACGCGTCAGTGCGTCGCTCTCCCCTGAAGACGAGGTGGAGTCCGTCGCTGAGGACTCCGTTGACTCTCCACGCTTCCGCTGTTCACGCCGCCGGTTGTTCAAAGCCACCTTCTCGGCCTTCTTCTGGTCCGCCCGGGCCTTCCTCAACCGTTCGCACTCGTTCTGAGTGCGGTTAGCCTCCCGTCGGGCCTGGTCCTCAGGGACTGGGGGAAGCGATTCCCTGAAATTCAATCTCCCCTGAGTAAGGGAAGGAGATGGAACGTTAGATCCGAACCTCAGAAAGAAAAGAAAACAATAATAAGCACGCAAGACTTACCACTGAGATGTACCCCGGGTCTGGGCGCATCGCGATCTCCGGGATTGTCTTGGGAGTCTTGTCACCCAGAAACATGCGAACCCGGCGTCTCAGGGCCTCACCCGCAAGATCTTCGGATATCATCCGAGTGCCAGATAGATTGGCCTCCATTGTCATCTGCCAGAGGCGGAGCGGCCTCTCCATGAGGTGGAGGTGGACCCGACAAATGAGAGAAAGCAGCCACAACCGCCGCCGCATTCACATCACGGTCACAAAGCCGACGGATGGCGGCGCGAAGAGCAACCAGGTGATGCTGCTCTTGTTGTGGCGGCCCATAATGCCAGTGATCGGGCTTCACCCTTATCACACTCCCGGTATATGCCGGAAGACCCCCTCCATCGTTCCGAAGGTAGAACCATTCTTCCTACCACCCCTTGTTCGAACCCGTAAGCCGAGAGAGGATATATTCCTCCGTTCGGTTCACCCCGTGCTTGTCGTAAGGACGAAGTTGAAGGACGCAAGATCCAGCCCGCCTTTGCCTGTCGCGGTGAGCCGTGGCCCCGGTGCTCGGGGGTATTTAACTCCGCCTTGAAGTACCACCTCGAGTTCCCAATGGGGTTCGATTCCCAAGAAACCCTCATAAAGGGCCACAAAGATCGATGCCCGGGCAATCGGGTGGGTGGAATCGATGGAGTTCCACTCCATACCAATGCGAATCGCCCAGTATGAACCGACTTCGCTCGCGGCACACCGAACCCTCGCCTTTGGTAATCCATCATACTTACACGACATACCCGGATGGAGGATGCGGCTCGTCATGAGAGGCGTCAGGAATCAGCCACCCCGGCCGCGCGCCATCCGTACGACGGCGTAGGAGGCCCTCATCCACCAGCCGCTGTAGCTTCGCCTCAGTCACCGATGACCGTGGCCAAGGGAGAGGATCTAGGAGAGGGGTGGTTTCCACCTCCTGCGACGTCATCACCCCTCCACAACAACCACCGCGATGGGAACAGCAATGGCAAGTAAGTGCGACTGCCCCTCACTTTTCCCTCATCACCTTCCTTCTCTATGATCTCTTCCCTCTCTGCTTTGGCAATGGCAAGAGAATACAGGGACTAGCACTATGCAAGAGAGATGAATGGAAGCCGTACGCCACCGGTAGAGCCTCCCAATATATAAGGGAGATGGGAAACCGACGGGTTAGCCCAACCGGCACGGCGAAAGACCAACCGAGCGGATCCAACGGCGAATAGCCCCAGGCAGCCAGTGGGCCCCCACAGTTAATACAGCAAGCAGCGGACTCTGCGCGCACCGCAGCAAGCCGTCCCATCGAACACGAACAATCGCCTCCTCGAGAGGTGACGTGAAAAGGCGTGCCAAATGCGCCCGATCCCCGCAGGGGTAAAAATGTCCGTCCGTTGCCTAAACTCAAATGTCTCCCCAGGGAGGCGCCCGAGCCCTCGGGCGGAATGAAACATCACCGCAATGCGTAATCCCTAGAGGGGAACGCCGGGCCATGCGCCACGTGCGATCCGTAGGATCGGTCGGGCCCCCCCCCCGGGCTACAAATACCGCCTCGATAACCGGGCAAGGGGACCGAAGGGAAATGCACAACCGCCGAACCCCGAGCTCTCGGGAGCTCGGGATTTCCCGGCGTATCTAAGACTTACGGTAACCACTTATAGAGATGTCCCATCCGTGGGAGGCCCGGCTGGCCCTCGGGACCCGACACTGTCGGGACCGGGATCCGCTAAGAGGCCCGAGAGTTCTCATGGAGTGCGTCCAAGACCACACAGCCGACCCCTGCTCCGGCGGGGGCACGGGCACTCCACTTAGATTTCCTGTTACAACGCTCAATGGGGTATGCCATGCTCGGCTTACAGGGCAGTATGGCACAACTCCCCTCCTCCTCCCTTTCAGGAAGGGCGACAGAGGAGCGTAAGTGAAAAGACGGGGAGGACTGGAACGACCTTGCACACATAAGCGCGGGCTTCGGACTGCCCCCGCACCTTGGACATCCCTCGCACATTTTGCGCAATTTAATGGGTAGTTCAGATCTTACCAAATACAGAAGAAAAGCCCTCCGAGGAATTTAGGCATTCCTCGGAGGCCTTGGGGGCTACACCCAACGGGTGCGCTCGCGCGCACCCGCCCCGAGACCAAAAATATGCCAAAGCCAAGAGACGAATACCAGCCTCCGAACGAGTCACTCCACTCCCTCGGGGGCTCGGGGGCTACCGGTCGGGGGACGAAAAATAATCGGCCCACAAGTAAAAGTCGGCCCAAGACGGATAACACGGCCCAAGGGCCCAAAATGATGGACCGGTGTGAAGACGACGCCATACGTAAAAGCCCAAGACGTATCATGGGCTAGGAGATAGCCGGAAGGATAAAGGACGACCCCTAACCAGGAAGTTAACAAAGAAGGTCTCAATACACAGGACATCCTTTTGGCCCAATTAAAGGCCCAAAACAGCCCATCTCCAGGCACTCCTCTAAACGAAGCCCAACTTGCTAAATCAAGCCCCCAGCCAGGCCAGAAGGGCCCAGGGTGAAACTCAAGGAGTTTTAGAAATAAAAATAAAGAGCCGTTGGGCCAGCGTTAGAATGGAGAAGGAGGACTAGAAAAAGCAAACTGCATAACAAGGCTTGTTACGCCCATTGGTTTATAGACCAAATCGGCCCACACAACATCAGCGAGTACGGCCCGCTACCGCCGAAACCTGCTCCAAATCCGAAGGGTCAGGAGCCTCGGGGGGCCAAGTTTCGCCTCGCCCGAGGACGTGGGCTCCCCGAAGGACAGTTCCCGCCTCGCCCGAGGACCATGGCTCTCGGGCGAGACATCTCCGCCGCCCGAGGGTAAAAAGTCCGCACCATGGTTCTCCCCTCTTTCTTTGGGTAAACAACCTCGGGCGCACCTTGGGAAGCCCAACCCGGTAGTGGGGAACAGCCGTATTTAATGTCCCCGTTTCCCCGCTGACATTCGTTAACGTATGCAGATAAATCCGCAAGCGTACGGAACTGTCGTTGTAGCTTTCACCCGGAAATATTCGAGGGGTATCGTATTTTCCACGAGGAACGATTGCGCACTAATCTCCGAACAGGCCGCCCAAGGATAACTATGGGTGGTGAGGTATCTTTATGGGCTCAGTCTTGGGCGGGATTTCTAGGGTGTTATCTCCTTACGACGCACCGGCCCTCGCCCAATACCGGGCAGAGTCCGGCCATTAGCTCTACGTCACACCCGAACGTGGAGGGATTACAAGGGACGGACAAGGCTGTCACAACCCTGCCGCCTACCCTCACGACCGTGGGATGCTTCGCAAAAGATAGGTGGACGTTAGTCCAAACACCACGTTTGCACTACCGTACACAACTCTTGGTGTCGATCAAGGTTCCCCGGTCAAAGAGTCCCTTCACCAAGAATTACGACCCGAAGGTACAACTATCGATCCCGCAAGTTTATAACAGCTAAGATAATATACTTGAAGAACAATAAGCCGAAAGATGAACACGAACTTTCTTACCAAAGTGTAAGGAAGTTGTAGAGGTACAAGGGGAACGGGTACCGACAAGTCCGGCACTCCGACCTCCTAGGAACCATGGACCACCGAGGGCACTCCGACAACTCCGACTAGAAGGAGCAAAGTTTCCTTCTAGCTTTCCCTCTCTCACTCTCCATTAGAACTAAGAAGAGGAAGAAGAACAAGAGTGGAGCTTCTCCCTTTCTATTACATTGCGGCTCTCCTTTGTGTTGTGTGTAGAATGGTTGTGTCTTGGAGTGAGAGGGAGGAGCCATCTATTTATAGGAGGGGGAGAGAGCATATGCTCTAAAGATGCTTGGAATATTCTCCCCTTCAAAGCACCAAACCAACCTCCTCCTGACGTCCAGGTTCAGTGAACGTGGCAACCAATACCGCCATACCACTTTTCGGACCTTAATTGCACCGCCAGAGAAAAGTGGGCCCGTTTGGCAGCCAAAGGGGTGCGGGCGCACCCAAACCTGGGCCGATTGGGCTCAAATTTGGTGAGCGCGTCCGTTTCGTCGTTAGCTTCATTTTGGCGGGTCGTGCACTGAAATCCGATTTCGTATGAGAAAGTTATGCCCAAAACATTGAACCCATGTCCTGTGGCCGGGTATGATTTCATGTTGGATTTGGGCCTCGACCTCTTGGGCTTGTTCTATGGATTTCACCACCGGCCACACATTGCACTGCCCTTCTCTGTACTTATTGTACCGCCTTGCCAAAGCTCGGGCCCAGTGGTCAAGAGGATGGTGCGGCCGCACCTAAGGTGCGGTCGCACCACTGGTCGAGCCCGAAACCGCTCAATGTTGGCATGGCGTCCTCTTTCGCCGTGTTGGGCTTGGTGTCGGTGTTGGATGTTTGAGTTCGTGGCCCAACCGAGGTAAGTTATCTTGGCTTGCTATTTGGCTCCATTGGGCCTTTTTCTATTTATTATTTTTATTCTTCTTTTCTTTGTATTTTGGCCCAAAGTGCACATATCCTTGAGTTGTACCTACAAAGCCAAATATACACCAAAACTATGGAATTTGTTAGTTTTTAAACCCTATCTCTAGGTTGTTTTGGTGTATGTTGATGGTATAAAATATGTAGTTAACGACCGTCAACATTTCCCACGATGTGGTGACAGGGCAATCGATTGCCCTGACGATCCAACTGCCCCGTTATCTCCTCGCATCCCCCGTTGATGGGACATAAAGGGAACAGTTGTCACACGCGTCACCCTCGGCCGCCGGGGAAACATAACTTCACTATTTATTTACTTGCGGCTTCACGTCCTCGACACGGGTCCAAGAACCCTCGGGATATCGACACCACACCACGACGTTGACCCAGGCCCGAGCCAAGAATCGCGGTGGGGATCGAGGGGTCCCGTTGGACCCTCGGGTTGCCCCCCCTTGGGCGACGGACACGGACGCAGGAGACACCAAGACACCCGTCCACACTAGGGCATCCCCTCCAGGGAACCCGAGGCTCGGGCTCGGGCATAATACGCCTATAGCCCCGGGCGGTAGACACCTTAGCATTTGTACACGACACGTATTGTATACATTATCTCCCCTTTACCCTATAAAAGGGGGGGTGATGCCACAATAGAAGGGATCCCCTTTTTGCTAGGTTTACACACTTAGACATCTCACCCCAGGATTGAAGTTCTTCATTCCCGAAATCACTTGTAATCGCTTTGGTTCTTGTGCACATTTGATGCGAGGTAACACGAAAGGACACCACTGCTGGACGTAGGGCCCCATAGCCTGAACCAGGATAAACTCTTCGTCTCCCAGCTCGCACACGCCATCAGGCGGGGAGCGCACAGACCTATAAATTATTGCCGGTGCTTGGGATACCCCGGTTCTCAAAACACCGACAATGATGGTTTGCTATTTTTTGAAATTTTTATAATCTTCCACATAATTTATAGGTTTATTGTTTTACCAATAAAATAAAATAAAAATAATATCCAAGCCACGGCTCGGCCTTGTCTACGACGCAAAAAGGCCCATGAGATGGAATCCAACTCAGCCAGACAAGGTCCAATATTGGGTGAACTTTTATATTAGGAATCCTCGGATTTCTCAAATTGAATTTAGATCCTTCCGCCTTTTCTTTCTCTCTTACACTTTTGCACCCAGAACCCTTCCTTCTCTTGTATTTCTTCTTTTGTCATTCTCCACCCAAACTGTCGGACCTCAACCTAGTCGGATTTGGATTACTATGGGGATTTTGATTCGCCCTCGGTTTGGTTCCAATCACCTCGCTAGCGAATTGCACTTTTTTTTTCCTGATATTTGCACCTTAACCCTTCCTTCTCTTGTATTTCTTCTTTTGTCATTCTCCACCCAAACTGTCGGACCTCAACCTAGTCGGATTTGGATTACTATGGGGATTTTGATTCGCCCTCGGTTTGGTTCCAATCACCTCGCTAGCTTAATTGCACTTTTTTTTTCCTGATATCTGTTATGTGTTTGTGTCGATCCCCCAACTCTACGACGGCGTGTGAAACAAGTTAGAAAATGAATCCCTACACGCACACGGGAGGCAAGGTGGTGAACCTATGGACGGCAAAAACGTGTAGGGGTTGGAAGAGCCGGAAGAAAGAGGAGGGTGAAAAAATGGTGAATGAAAAATTTCTCTCTTTATCAATAGGTATAGATATAGATTGATTATACATGCGTGGTCAATTGTTTTTGTATTTTTGCAAACTACTGTTTCTTCTACATCACGAGATCCTTTTTTAAAAAAATAGTACATACTAGCTTGTTGGGAGAAGATAACACAAGAGCAGTACGGAGATCTTCACATAGGGAATCCATCATGGCTGGCGTCTCTGAAGTCTTGCAGATTTGTTGGCCGCATCACCGGAATATCAAATCCCACATGTACTAACACAATCCATTTTTCTAAGTAAGCATTTGGTCATTATCCTGCCTGCCCTTGATGCGCAACTTCATCCACTACCACGAGTCCATGCATGATGATCCTTCTTTCGGATCTCTCAGCATTTGGACATCTACTCAATCTTCTTCTTTTTTATCTTACCTCTACACGAGTGCATTTTATCTCTCCCTATAATTTTTGCAATGTAGATAATAAACATAAATAAATTACGAAATTTTGAGAGGATTTGTCAGATCGGATACTCATAGAGTCTTTCTTCCTATACTTTTTACAATGTAGATAAACATAAATAAATTACGAAATTATGAAAGGATTTGTCAGATCGGATACTCATAGAATCGGGAAGAACGACCGAAGGACGTGACATCGATCCATGCCCATGAGGCCACGACCATTGTCCATCCATTCCATAATTTTCAATGCACCACGAGGTTGCCCTCTTGTTCGCAGCCTCTGCATGCTGTCAACTTGATCCAAGGGGCATGTGATGGAGGACATTCTTGCATGCCTCCGTTCTCTCTCTCGTGCATTTATTTATTTATTTGTTTATTTATTTATTTATTTATTTATTTATTGAGATGGAAGTAGACAATGCAACCTGATGCATAGTACGGCACTGCACAGACGGCTTCTCCTTCACACACGCGAGCGCACCATGAGTTGCTCCTTGTTGCGTGGACGCCGTTTTGCCACGTCTCTAACTCTGTTTCTCTATATATGAATATATATGATGATATATAATAATAACAAAACACGTATAGAAAATGCATATGATGGTGACGAGAGGACGTAGATCTGAGTGATCATTTTTGAAGCAATACATATGGAGTGTTAGCAACCACACCTCTACTAGTTAGACATATATATGACACCATGCATGGCGTGATTTTTGGACAAGTCGTCACTAACCATGACTGTCAAGTGTCGATCGCGGCAGCTAAGCGTATTCCATAGTGACAGAATTTATTACGTTTCAAAAGCGAATTCCATAGCGCTAGCTTTTGTTTGTTGCATTGTTCGATAAAAGCAATTCAAAGGGACTAGTCTCGATCATCCAATCCATCATCCATCGGGCCGACACCCAACATTTAGAGCATCTTCAGAACGCGAGGGGAATTCTCATACGTTAAAATTCATGTGTTTCAAACATGTCCATTTGTTGGATACGACACGGCTCACAAGATGTGTGATTGTGGCGGTCTGGCACAAGTTAACTCAGGTGGCAAAGGGAAATTCTCTTCCAAAAACGTGAGTGGCGTTCTAGTTTGTAAATTAACAGATACTAGCATTTTGGTTTTGAACTTAAGAAATACTAGCATTGGCCAAGCTTGGACCAAATTCTAGCTAGCAAACGCCAATGAAGCTTGGTCAACGCTAGTTTTTTTTTCCATTGGCTGTTCATAAAGAGCAGGTGTTAGTACAAACATAATTATAACCATTAGTGGAGATACATCTCTACTGCTAGATTGTACTAAGATTACTACGAGTACAAGTCACTATTTACATTGGCAGTAGGCTTAAGACAACAACCAATGTAAATTAGATTTACAGCGATGGTTGTCTCTTTAAGCCTACCTCATGTGTAAATAAAGGATTTGTACTAACGAGTGCCTTAAGAAAACCACGAGTAATATGTTTATGCTAAAAGTTTTCTTAACCTATGATCGGTACAAACAAATGTGAAATAATTTTCCAAAATTTTCAAAATCAGCGTAATACTCCAAAAGATCAGAAATTTTATAGTTGACTATTTTTTATTTGAAATTATTTAGGACATGAAAATTTTATTGTAAGGTTAATGATTTTATAAAATTAAAATTTTTGTTTACAGTGGGCTGCAGCCTTAATCCAACCGTCAGCTTAAACATTTACATAGGCAGTCATCAAAGTGATGCTAGTGGATGGAATCCACTGGCCTGCCACATGGGCAGTTTACAAAAGGTGACTCAGTACAAAAATACTATTCTAGTGTGTGGGTTAAGCCTTGCTAGCTGGTCACGCTCACGCCAAAGGAGATGGGCAGCGTTGCATGCATGGTATATCACGACTCGCCGCGCGCCGTCGGCAGCATACGCCTGCAGCTGTTTGCTGCACGCGAGTTGGTGGCGCACCTCGACGTCATTCAAGAAAGCAGGCCGCTCACGGATGATGAACGGACCATGCGCTCTGGGCTCAAGATCCGCTGCCTCGGCCTTGCATCGCTCTTCTGGGACGATCGCAAGGACGCGCTCCAGGGTACGGTACCTCGGCGAGGGGACGCCAACACCAAGTTCTTTCACCTCCAAGCGTGTCATCGCAATAGGAAGAGCTTCATTGGAACTGTGCAACACGATGGTGTCTGGCTCTCCGACGAGGCGGCCAAGCAAGACGCCATCTATGACTACTTCAACTCAATCCTTGGTAAGCCGTTCCGGCGCGAGCACACTGTGTCCCTCGGGCGGTCTCGTGCCACAGCTAGACCTCCACGGCATTGACGCGTGCTTCACTGAGGAGGAGGTCTGGGCGGCGGTCAGGACATCCCGTCAGACCGTCGCGCCGGGACCGGATGGCTTCAATGGCCTTTTCTACAAGATCGCTTGGCAGCACATCAAGCACGACGTCATGGCAGCGCTCCACGCGCTCTGGTCGCTCGACGCGAGAAGCTTCAACCTCTTGAATGACGCGCGCTTCTGGTGCTGCTGAGAAAGTGTGACAACCCCTCCATGCTAAAAGATTATAGGCCCATTAGCTTAATGCATAGCTTCAGCAAACTCTTTGCTAAATGCCTAGCGAGGCGCCTCGCGCCAAAGCTAGCTGACATGGTAGCGCCGAACCAAAGCCGCATTCATCAAGGGCCGCTCGATACATGATAACTTCAGGTCGGTTCAGCTAGCTTGCCGGTGGCTACACAGCCAGGGACACTTTCGGCTGTCCTTCTCAAGGTGGATATCACGAAGGCATTCGACTCGGTTGCCTGGCCGTTCCTCTTGGAGGTCCTCACGCTCATCGGCTTCCCCAGCGGTGGACCAACTGGGTTTCCATCTTCCTTTCCACGGCGAGCACGCTGGATACCGGTGAACGGACAGGTCGGTCGACGCGATCGCGCGCCGCCAGGCCTTCGACAGGGAGACCCCATCTCTCCCATGCTTTTCGCGGATCGCCATGGACGTGCTTAACGGCCTCATCGGGAGGCCGACCGTCTACGCATCCTCACAAAGATTACCGGAACGGCGATTCGACACCGTGCTTCCGTGTATGCCGGCGATCTTGTCTTTGCTGGTTAAGCCATCGTCTCATGACCTCCGTGCATCACTTTCGGGTTCTCGCAGCTCTCTTCGCGGGTGCGTCGGGCTTGGTCACAAATTTCTCCAAGTGCCTTTATTCGCCTATCAACTGCACCGACGAAGACATGGCGATGGTGACCCACTTCTTCCCCTCGTCGATTGGCCCAGTTCCCTTGCCGGTATCTTGGGGTTCCTTTAGCCTTGAAGCGGCTCGCGGCGTGCCGATGAGCGAGCCACGTCGGCCGACGCGTCACGGGCAGATACCTACTTGGAAAGCCGGGTTGCTAATCGGCGCCCGGCCGTGCGACTAACCAAGGTAACTCTGTCGGCTATCCCAACCCACCTCGCGATCTCGTCTTTGCCTCTCCGGATGGGGGATCAAGCAAATCGACAAACGGCGTCGTGCCTTCCTTTGGGTGGGGTGTTTGCTTGCGGTACCGTGGCAAGTGTAAGGTCGCTTGACGGTCGTTTGCCGACCGCCGTGCCGGGCGGCCTCGGCGTTCGGACCTACACTTCTTCGGCCTCGCTCACGGCTCGATGGGCATGGCTTGCGGGACTGCCCCGACAGCTGGCTGGGCCTCGTTTCCACAGCAACACGAACGAGCCGTTGAGGCTATGGCAGCTGCTAGCATGTCGAGATCGCGTCGGGGGACGGGGCCTCGGCTCTTATGTGGACCGACTTCGTGGCTACGGTCGGGCGACTTAAGCACCTTCGTGCGCGACTGTTCGCCGCCATCTCGAGGGCGGGAAGAAGAAGACCGTGAGCGGCCCCGAGAACAACAGTTGGGCGGACGACATCCGAGGAGCGCCGACCACCCGGTGATCCGCCAAGACTGCGCTGCCGGCAAGCGGGTCCGCGGGCGTCGCGTTGGACCCGACGCGATCCGATCGTTTTTGTTTGGAAGTGGTCGCGGTCGTGGAATTACACGCGGCGTCTTCGGCATACCGGGCGTTCTTCAACGGTGGCACACTCTTGTTTGGTGCCAGGAGCCGTGGGCGACCAAGGCGCCGCTCGCGCGTTTCTTCTTACGGTTGCTCTTGCACCGGCGGCCGTGGATCGGGACGAAGGTTCCGCATGGCCTTCGTGCCGACGACGCTGTGTGCTCTCTCGCGGGCAGAGAGCCGAGACCGTGAACACCGGGTGACGGGATGTGTGGTGGCGAGGCAATTGTGGTACATGCTGCTCCAACCGCTAGCTTACAGCAGCCACCGACCGAGCGAGGAAAAACATTGCGACATGGTGGCTCGTGCAACGACGGGCGTCTAGACAAGGTGCCGCGCCAGCATTCGACTCCGCTATTCTCTTAATTGCATGGAGTTTGTGGAAGGAGCGGAACGCCGCGGGTCTTTCGGAACGACTTCGGCGCCGATCTTGCTGCTGGCAAAGCGTGTAGTGGAGGAGGCCGACTTATGGATACGAGGCTGGGTTCGTGGACCTTGCCGGTGTGGTCGATTTGGTCGCAAAGAAACCTTCATGGCTTAGTATAGAGGACGGTGCACCAGAACTCCTTGGCCTACGGCCACTCCTTCTCTTTCGTTTTGGCTCATTTTCTTAGCATTTTTCTTTCATGCTTTACCAGTCCTTGCGATGTCCTCTCGACATCTTGTCTATTAGATTGTACTAGGATTTGGATTTGGTTTTCCTCCTCTTAATGAAAAACGGGTGAACGGCCCGATCGCGAAAAAAAAAAATATCACGACTCGCCTCAATGTCACTAACATGCATGTGTTGTGATTGACGGGAAACTAGTATGCAGGATCCAAACACTGCAGCAACAAGTTGACTCCGGTACTATTTGCTGGGCCATCACATGTGGACATGGTGAACATACATGCCAACAGGTCGTGCCTTTTGGTGTAATTGGCGGGATCCGATCCGCAGCCGGACCCGGACGGGCTCCCGGCTCCGGCTCCTGCACCGTCCCGTGCTTCTCGTGCATTATTATAACCAGAAACATGCCCGTGCGTTGCAACGGGAGGGGCGATGAAAAGCGGATATCAGTGTTCCTTTTATTTATCGATCGATTCGCCTCGTAAACGGACTTTTTGGCGAACAAATCCGAGAAAGACGTAAAAAAGAGGTGAAAAAAAAAAGATTGTAGAAATTTTCTCCCTTCCACGCCCTCGCACCGCAAAGTCAGCCGACTACTCACCGTATCGATTTGGTTCGAACTCGATCGGTTCCATTTTGGGCCACGCGCGTATTCATTAGCGGGTTGCGTACTGCTTTGGACTCGGAGTTTTGATTGCGCCGCGCACATATTTGGCGTAAGAAAAAGTTGTGAGAAAAACATGCCGAAAATTTCACATTCTCCTCTCGTGGAAACTAAATGTATATTGTCGACCAAAGAAGTCATGGGTCACAATAGAGTCTATTCGGCAATTGATCGAACATTTGGCCAAAAAGGCAAAAAAACCGAGACTCATTTGGACGCAAATGATCTCTAGGCAAATGATGGTTTTTGCACTGCCCTCTGAGCACACACACAAAGGCCAGGGCCATCATAGACGCCTAATTTAATCTTAAACCGAGAACGACACAGGGAAGCGATTGGACCTGAAGCGCTGGAGCCTTGAGCAGACAATAGAGCAGCTGTAAGTCGCACGCCACACGTCGGATCCGGTTTCGCACTACGCGATGTCAACCCACCGCCAGCCGTAGCCGCCCTTGCTCGCCGAAGTCGCCCGCCTCAGTTGCCCGTGACGCCGCTCACGTAGGTCGCCGTGGCCACCCTTGCTCACCGTAGCCGCCCGCCTCGTTTGTGCACGACTTGGTATGGACCATTGGTATTAGATATATAGAGTGAAGTTATTAGAATTAGAATTTAATTTGGGTACAACTTGGTATGGACGTATGGTACACGAGAATAGCGGCATGCTTTATTTTATTATTAGATTGATCATGGACAGACTCTTTTGGCGTGAGGATGGACGAAAAGAAAACAACACGAACACAGAGGCGGATATACATGGAGAGTCATCAAGATTCCCTCTTTTACGGCACTCTCTCCTGCACTTACCCCTTCTTTTGTTTCTCTACTCTATACAAACTACCGTCAATGGGGTCCACTTATAGTGATATCTAAATATATCTATGTGAGATCTACTTTTAAAAAGATTTATCGATCTGAATTCGATGGTGTAATTAGAATTTAATTTGGTTTTTGGTTTGTGACTTATAGCATTTTTAGTTACATCAAACGGTGGGGCCTACCACTGCATGCATGCAGCTCGCTGCTCTCTGTACCGCGCGTCCAGCATAGTACGCTCAGTTCAGCGCCAGATTTACAGAGACCACGGGCGTACCGGAGTCTTTTCCCGGAGTCCGCTGCAGGTAAAACAGGGTACCGGAGGCAGACGGGCGGCCGGACAAGAGAGGCCAGCGGACAAAAATTTCAAAGCCGAGTCAAATTCGATCTTGGCTGGCGGACAGATTTTTTTTTTGGCAGATTGGT